>JAROYF020000070.1:0-53613 GCA_029619325.2 Dynastes grantii
AATGTTCGCAATATCTTCCTTATCTGTAGAGATATAAGATTGAGCAAGTGTCGTCGAAAATGATTTGCAGAACCCTAAAAGATATACGTTAAAATGCCTTATAATTTTTTCCTAATGAATGTTCAATATGTTATTAATTTATGGAGAGTGTGATAAAAATTCTGGTGAAGTAGCAACACTTTTCGGAGAGCGATTTTCTAACAGAGTGGTACCATCACACCTCATGTTGAAGTTAAAATACGAACGGGCTCATTTACATCAAATTTGAAGCATTCCCATCATGTAACATCCGTTAATGAAGAAATGCAAAAAGTGTACTGGCTTATGTTGGATAGAATCCACTATTTCAGTTGGAACTGTGACAGAAATATGAGAATAAGTAAATCAATAGTAGTTTTACAAATATCCTCCTTTTAAAATTCAGTTGCTACAAGCATTAAGGCCTACAAATTTTTAACGGAGACTAGGATTATCCTACGATTATCAATAACATTTGGAGATGAACGAAGCATAACATTGGAGCGGTGAATGGTCATAACCGCCATTACCGGCCTCCAGAAAATCCTCATTGGATGCGCGAGACTCATTTTTAGGTAATACGGGGTGTCAATGTTTAGTGCTGATTATTTAATGGATCATTGGTCCATACATTTGAAAGAACTTTGATGGGCAACGTTATCTATATTTTTACATAATGACCTTCCCGGTTAAGGGAAGGTACCCCATTAATAGAGCGCAATGATCTTGAACTTAAGATTCTGCGTACATGTAATTCCGTTACAATAAATGTGATCACAACAGCAACTTCCAGGGAATCAATTGATCAATTTGAAGCGTGTGTTGCGTCGTGAACGATCACGTGGTTTCAAAATGTCGGGACGACGACCAAGGTTTCAGAAGAATGTAACTCTTCTAAATTTCACCAATATTTCACTTTTATTTAAAGCTTCATCAGGGTCATACTACAAATTCAGTTTACAGTGATATAGACCAAAAGAAATAGTAATAATTAAATTATAACATACAATGAGTTAAAGTAGACAGACCGAAATTTTGTAACCAAATATATATTGGGCAAACATCTAGCTGGTTAAACTTTAGAATTGACAAACACCGGAGTGATTGCAATCTAAACAAACAAACTAGTGTTATCGCGAATGAAATAAAGGAATGAAGGGACGCTAATCAAACCCTTACTTCTTTGTCAAAATATTCATCCAGGTAATACGTGTTTGGCTGTGTTTCCATTTTCTAAGTATTCACCGTTTAAATTTTACCATAAATACAAAGTAAAAGTCAAGTTTGGTAGTTGAAGAATACGCAGGGTTCCAGTGTAGAGTTTACATCGGAACATCACAATTCAAGGTTAGTTTTCTCTTTTCAAGTTTTAATACTCGTAAAATTGCATTAGTTGATATCTAGTTTAATTTAAATTGCCAAAAGGGTGTTTAGGAACACCCCGGCCCCCAAAACCGTACAATTTTTAATTTTTTCCCAAAAATTATTTTTTTCTTAAAAATTTTTTTATTTTAAAGACACCAAAATATTTCGTCGGCCCCCAACTTTGGGTTAGTGATATAGAGCTTTGTATTATTTTCTTTTATTTTTTGTACATTTCATCATGTACGTACATCTGTATTCTTTTTTAATCCATTTGCAAGGGCTACTCCTTTTAAACTAATCATATTGGAATGCAAGAAAAAATTTAAAACAATCATTCACTACGCGAAATTTAACCATTCAAGAAGAATAAAAACAACAATTTTCCCAAATTAACACAAAAGCAAGAAAGGCTCCTTTAAACGCGATATGAATCGGATAATCCATTTAGGTAAGCTCAAACGCTTTCTAAACAACGGTATTTCCGCTTAAAACCTACCGTGTCTACCGAGTTCTTTTCATTATCTAGAAACCCGGCACTGTCACCTGAACGTTCTCCGCATTGTGAGCATAACAAACTTTGTCATCCCGTTAATGTTATGTAAGCTATTTATTTGCTAAATATAAACTCAGCAAATCCTTTTGTAACTTTTGTGGGCGCAGTTACCTCTAAAATATTACAAGGTTTATTGCGAACGACTATAAAATTTAACACGCAACAGAAGAAATAAAAAGTACAAAATAGTATCTCATACAGCACGCATCCTGATTAGGTACGTGACATGACTTTGCCATTGTACCCCTTCGAAAAAATTAAATTTTACCCGCATTGTATAATATACGCGACTGCACGAAATGCTTGAGCATATTAAAAAAAAATTTTTTCATCGCACAAAAAAAAATTTTATTGACCCAACAAAAAAAAAGGGACAACCAAAAAAAATTTTTAGGTTAAATACGTTGCCCGATTTTTTTTGGTTCAATCAACATTTGTTGCTTCAAAATATATTTGTTAAATCAAACATAGCAGAGGTGTTAATCCAACAGTGCGCTTAATTTCAGTTTCCCAATTTTAGTGGTTAGTGTAAAAAATTATTTGATTGAATTAAACTTATCCCTTGTTCTTTCTGCCCCCGTAATTTCATTAGGTCAACAAAATTATGTTTGCGTCAACACAAAAACTTGTTGCGTGTAGAATATAAAAGTGTTAGCTCAACCATTTTTTTTAAATTCAATTTAACAAATCTCTTTGTTGTTTTGACTACCTTCTTTTTGTTTTAAAAAAATCTTGGGGGAATATGAATGTAAATACTATTTTGTTAAAAATTGAATTTTTTTGAACAAATTCAAGTTAAAAAAAGAATTCAAGTTTATAATAAAAAAATTTTATAAATTCAAATTTTTTGAAAAAATATTTAGTATTTCACGTTGACATGTAGAATTTACCCCTGAAATTTTTTTTTAATTTTAAAAAACACAAATTTAAGTGTGGAAGAAAGAAAAAAAAGGGGCCCAATTTCCATCCTAACTAATATATTCAGCACTGTTTGTAATAGTAACAAAAGGGCCCAAATTTTAAATTTCAAAAACAAAAGTTATATAATAAAAAAATAAAAACGAATAAGTATTTCCCTAATTACATGTACATTAAATGTTGTAAATCAATTTTATAAGACTGTCTAAATCCCCGTTTCATTTTTTCCTTCCCCCAAAGAAGGGGGTATGACCCCTTTGATTGTTGTACCTCGGGGAGGGTGTGCTGACGTTGTTCCAAATTGGTGTTCCCACTGGAACTTCCCGAAGCTTCTGTGACTAGATTTTAAAGTAAGTGTTTTCAGTAGACATATTATCTGCGGGGAAATTTAAACCCCGCGCCACTTATATTTTGATAGTTTTCCCAAATTTTGAAAAAAATTTCACTCTCTTTCCAAAAAAAGGAATAATTTCCTTTTCACATTTTCATCAATTTGAGGGGGGCTTCTTCATCAATTTCGTGTTCTAAAAAAACAGGTATGATTAATGATTACAAGGAAATTTGGGGGGTAATTAAATTTTTGTAATGCGTTATTACAAGATGTTTGAAAAATGAATATGGTAAAAATTATCGTATTAGTTACATCAATATTGAGTTAAATAACGAATTTTTAATTTTCAAGTTAAAATTTTTTATTCAAATTTTCTTACCGTTTCCATATTCAAAAAATTTCATTGAAAGGGGCTTATTTTTTTTGGTTTTTAATTTTAACAGAGAACGTCGGTTTTGAATAAGTATTAACTATTTCTTGAAGAAAAAAAAAAACGTTAGATACTGTATCGTTAATAATTGAAACTCACTTGTTGATGGTCACTGGGGTATTTTTCCTATGCACGGACAGAAGGTATATGGAAATTATTAAAATACCGCTTATTGCTAATAATTGAATATGCAAATTTTATTTAAAAACGACCCGCTAATAAGGGTGAATTGTAAGGGGTACGTGATTTCGTCGACTATAAGGTCAAATTGAATAGGTAGAAGTGTATTATTTTCTCTATAATTGTACAATTTTTTCATATGCATACTTTTTTAAATTTTTTTTTATAAATTATCATTTTTAAATTTATTACCTCAACTTCTTAAAAAAATTTTTCAACTAAACAATTTTCTACATAAACTGTAGCATAATAAATTCAAAATTAGAAACGACGCGTGTACGTATCTTTTATGTAAAATATAAACATCAACAAGAACAATTATCGGGAAAACCCGGGCTTGTACATTTTCCAGTTCTACTTTAAATTACGAAACAGCACAAACGGTTTCCCCACTCCAATTTCTTTTCCCTTTCAAATAAAAAAAATATTCTATTCAGTACTCTTTTTAACGGGCATTTTTTCAAAAATAGTTACCCTAAGAAACAAAATAAATAAACGATATTTAAAAAAAAATTCTTTTCCCTTTTGTAAAAAGTGGGGGCTGAAGCCATTGTATTACGACATCGGAGATGTTCAATGTATACATTATTTTTTATTGTTTCGTAATTTTCTATTAGAACTTATTGGGGCTCAAAAACAATTAATTTAACAATATGGCTCCATTTTTTTCCCCACTAACTTTTGTATCTACTCATAAAAAATTCTGGGTACTTTGCAAAAATCGGTATTAACCAGTCAAACCCATTCCCCTAATAATATTTTCCCCATAAATCCCCCCTTTTTTTTTAAAAAAAATATAAAGACCAAAGAAAAAAATTTTGGGACGCTGCTACTTGTACCAAATAAAAGATGGAATGATGTTGCAATACAAGACAAGACACGATGCCTCCCCAAATAACCAAAAAAAAGCTGATCCAATGAACACCTGCATACAATACTGAAGGGTTTATTCCGGAAAAAATTTCTAATGTCTAAGTATCCTAAAAAAAATATTTCATTTTAATCGATATTTCTATACAATGGTTTCCCCGAAAACTATTCTGGCAATTAACACACTTTTTGGGGAAATTTTAGACCCACATTTGGGTTCCTATGTATCAACAATTATGTTTGTTCTTAATTCAACTTTTTTTGGGTTTAAAACAAACCTTTTTAGCTTTAAGTTTTTCTTTTATTATTTTGTTAAAACCCTTTTCATTTTTTTAAATTGACATCCTTTTTTGTGCTCTGCTGAAACGACTTTTTTTAAATTTTCTTCCCAACCCAAAAAAATGTGTTTACGAACAAATTTTTGGGCACAAATGTAATTGTTAAATTAACCGCACGGTGATAGGGAATTTAATCATAAAAAATTTTTTGGACTAACACTTTCCAGCTAACAAAATCAATTTTGTTATTTTAACACATTTCTTTCCCTCAGTGCGCTAATATACAGGTGGCTCACGGGAATGGATATGTATACGTATATGTAACGCTATAACGCTTTCCTTGAGAAAATTATTGCCAATTTCGTAATGCTTCGAGTACTACCGGAGATTGCGACAAACCTTCGTTTTAATGGAACGCTATTTTAAAAGGGTCTTAACGAAAAATTCCCCCGCCAAAAAACCTACTTAACCCCAAACATTTCCCAAAATTAAAAAGGATAAGCAATCGACACGCTAATGTTATTACTTTTTGCGTTATAACAGAAGCAGCTTTATGTTAGTCTTCACATATCAGTTTGATCTGATATACGTATATGTACAGCATCTAAAGCAATTGAGACGCGAAAACTACGTTATGTTCCGATAGGTACTAGCATAGGAAATATTAAATACTGGTTTTTCGAAATGGACTCCAATCGTCCATCAAAGGAGGCAGGAAATCTAGCAAGTAAAATCATTACAACAATGGGAATAAGATGGGATTTAATAACATTTAAACACTACAAATCACATGGGATCCGAAACAACAGCAATTAGAACCAACAGAGGCTGTCTCTAACTAAGGGTCCCGTCACCTCTACTTTGGTGTCTTGTTGTAGATGATCTCCTACTGAACTTAACTTCCAACGAATATGAGGTGCAACGGGATGCAGACGACCTGGTAATTATGATACGTAGACAATATAAGCATATCATACTGCAAGTTATGCAAGGAGCTCTTGACGACACCTATAAATGGTGTCAAAATCGTAGCTTGCGCATGAACAGGCAACAGACTACAATCGTCCCTTTTACAAGCAGAAGAAAGATCTGTGTAAAATCACCCTCCATTGAAGGGAAAACCATGAGTTTCACCGATGAAGTGAAATATTTGAGAGCTCCGTTCGACAAAAAACTAACATGAAACTCCCACATCTCCAACATATAGTAAAAAACCATTACAGCTTCAGTAGTATGCCGAAGGTTGCTTGGTAAGGACTAGGGTCTTAAGCCTCAAATGACCTGGTCATATACAACAATAGTCAGACTCAGTTTGGTTATTGTTGTTTGGCGGCCGAAAACAACTCAAAAGACTGTGAAATAGCAGCTTCAACATATTTAGAGACTTCTATGTCTCAACATCACAGGTGTGATGCGTACCTGTCCCACAGCAACGTTGGAAGTCTTGCTGGGAATAACGCCGCTTCACATCCACATTCGGAAGCAGGCTATATCGAGTGTCCTTATTCTTAGCAGAATAAAGGGCTTAAAGCCTGGGGACCTTAGAGGGCATCTCGAGAGAGGGATACGAGACGCAACTATAAATTTATTCAGGGCAGTCATGCAATTCTGAAGGTTATTAAGGCTTGCACATACGAATCTGCTCTGATACACGAATGTGTACAGAATATAAGGCAATAACCAAGTTACTTTGCGGTGAGTTCCAAACCACCAAAAAATCGAAGGAAATAAAAAGACAGATAAGCTGGCAAAGAAGCAGCGAATGTGCCTTTCATTGGTCCTAACCCCTTTTGTAGTCTCTAAAAGAGTCACATAAAACAAGCGATGAAGACGTTCGAGGATAATCAAAAGGCCTCGTACTGAAAAAGTGTGTATCAGGCTCGCCAAAGATAGCAAAAATAGTGGTATCGTTCAGCGAAGGGGACCTTAGATTACTGGCAGGATCTTTTGACAGGTTATGTAGCCCAAAAATATCACTTATTTAAACTAGGAAAAACTGAAGATCAAATCTGTCGTCCAAGAACATCTAGAGACGGCAGAAAATATTATTAAATTCCTCCAATTATTTTAACATACACAAGGGCATTTTATTGCAATAGATCTATTAAGGTCGTAGTGATTAAAGATTTTTGTGGCATGGCCCAATTATAGTAATAATAACCCACCAAGGGATCGAGGGAAACAAAAATGCTGAGCTGCACAACAAGCTGCAAATATGCTTTTCGTTGGTGCAGACCCCTGCGGTGGTCTACAAAAAAACCGCTTAAAGTAGGAGATTAGGAAATGGGCGCTAAACCAAACACCTTCGAACTGGCAATGTAAACCAGGACGAAATCAGGCGAAGGCATTCATATCAAGCTTGTCAAAAACAGCAAAGACATTCCTGTTTTTCACCTGAGGACACCTTAAAGTACTGGTGGGTTTATTAACAGTTCATGCAGCCCTAAAATATCATTTACATGAATTAGGAGGATCAATTCGTTGATCCCATGAATATTTGGAAAGAATAAAACAGATTCTGTACAAAAAAATGTGTTGTCATTACTCACAAGTGACATCAATATTTATTGAAATATTGATGGCCATTCTTAACACCTATTGAATTAGCGAAAGAATATCCTAGGGTAATGTTAAAATTTAGCAAAAGCCTCTAACTATTCTAATACACATAAGGGCACTATTACAATGGATCAATTCTGGTCGCAGTTACAAAAGGCATCAATGCCATAACCCGTCTCGATAATAATAATCCCGATTATATATTTGTATAGCAGAGATAACAAATTTGACAAAACAAGCAATCTTCCTTATATCACCGCAAATAACAATAATAGTTACAATGTAGTATCGAAAGCTGCGTTTACATAAATGCTTTCGATTTTCGCACATTCTAACTTTTGCTTATTAGCACACGCTAAAAGATCATGTACATGATAACCAAGATAATGCTGAGATAGCTCATGATATTGAACGAATCACTCCCGGCAAAAACATTATGAGAAGAAAAGAGCACTAAGCAACGAACATGTTTTTGCCTACCTGGCGTCAATAGCGTTGCTCTAAGCGCGTTTTTTCCCTGCCCACATTGCTGTTCGCCTCTCAGTTTATGCCACCAATCTCCAAAAACAGCACTAAAATGTTTGCTGGCGGCACCTAGTGCCAAGAAATGTAGTCATGCCGTCCTAGAAAGTAGCGACAGAAATCGCAATACAGATGCCTTTCGCGATACCGACATCTTATCTGATTACATATCTTCCACAGAAGAAAATCACTATAGACTTTAAATGCATAAGAAATATATTTTCCATTGTCACAAGTTCTCATTTGTAAACTAATAAAGTAGATCATAAACTAAAATATAACTAAAAAGTTTCATTATACATCACATCTGTACTATATTACTTGGAGAAAGCATCATTATGAAATGGAAAGCAGTAAGTTCGAATGCAATTCGTAAGATTATCTTTAAACGCTTTTTTGAACTCACTCCAACCGTTGTTTCTCATCTCTAAAAAGAAGAATAATCAAAATCTACTAAATAATTGTATGGTGGTGATTCTTTTGCAAATGTGTGCCTTTTGTTAATGTGCTGAATTCTAAATAGTGATATGCAGTGTTACAACTATCGCAAAGAAATATATATTTTAATAATTGCAGTATAGAAATTGAAGCAAATATACTACTTGCGTACCTTTCAGCGGCACTTAAAATTTAATGATTTGTTACTAAACATTACTGCATTCAACGTCCAAATATCTGCTTTGTTTTGTTCCCGAGTTATTTTATTCAGTAATCACGTTTACTTAAAAATGAAATGGAAAATTGAAGTGAGATCAGCCATATAGCATATATGCGAGAAGAGTTTACCATCTCAAAAAAAATGAAATATAATCGCTGACTTTCCTGATTCTATTCCATAACAAGTAATTGGAAGCTGGTTTTGTAATTTTAGGTAAACGAAAGTCCTTCAGGTATGCACCGGGTATGAGAACCCCGTAAGGAATCGTGATTATTTCGTCCACGAGATGTTACTCAGTAACCTAAGGATTTCACTATAATGCAATGCGTGTGGTTTTCTAGTAGGCATTGTTGGAAAACCTTTAGAGCGTGAATTAGCAGGCATTAAAGTATGGGCACACTCAAGTTATTTGATTAACTCGGAATTAATTAAATAATTTGATAATACTACCCCACAATCCGTTGCTATCATTATTGAGTATGAATTAGGCCTTAAAAAGAAATCAATACAGTGCAGTCGCTAATGAAGTTAATTTGAAAATACTTTGTGACGAACCATCAAAGTTCGTCAGATTTACTGACTGTAAAATCTGAAAGAGACGCAAAAATTGTATTTAATTTTACACCTTTTATAATCATCGTCATTAAATCTTGAATAAATTTGTAAACTTTTATTTCATTTTATTAATTAATTTTTCAAAGAACCAGAACTGACTATTTTGTGCGCAAGTGTACCTTGCTTATGTTACTGTTTATGTTGAGCGTTAGTATACTTATTATGTAAGATAAACAATTGCGGGATTTGTGCAACGGCGTGCTCGTAAACTACTTCACGTACAAGGTCGAAATACGTCATTGACAAAAGTGCTGTGTCACACCCAAAATCCGCTATATAAACTGTCCAAAACGTCATAGCTTTGCCCTATACTGCCCAGCCTTTTAGCTGAGCAGAAGGACGCCCTGACTGCATTACGTAATCGTCGGTATTCTCTGGCTTTTGCGAAATTCAGGCGATAACGTCGGTATTCCGCAATCGTTCGGCTTTAACTGGCTTTTGCGAAATAACGATACCCGTTTACGTATAATTCAGTGTAGCCGTTTTCCGAAGTCTTAAAAACACAAGTTCGTAAAGCGCGACTCGTCTCCTCTCCCGTAATTTTAACGAAAAGTAGAAATCTAGTTCATTTTTGTACAAAGCTCGTAACCGATGTTAGATTCCGTTAGAGTCCGTGTAAATATTTAATAGTTTACGTCAATTTGTAATGCTTTTAATGTAAACACCAGAGCTATATTCTGTATTTTCCATTATTTTGTTATTTTAAAGAATTTTATTTTAATTTATAACATGTAAATAAATTTGGTTAATGTTACTTACTTTTTTTTTATGAACCTCTGGATACAAGAGCATACCATTCAGTAAGATTTGTCAATGTGCACCGTGCTTGATTAAGATCACAAATCACACCCCTTTTCTTAGTCACTGAGCCCGCAAACAACTTTTGTTTCCCTAATTAATAAACACGTGGTGATTGTTTACTTCTCGATTCCTGATGCGCGTTGCAACATCCCGTGGTAGAAGTTATTACTATATTATAAAGCCAATAATATAGGGTTCCTGTCGCCGATAAACATAAAATATATCATTTAAAATAAGGAAAATTTGTAGCAAATAGATTGTATGCATATTATTTACGACTGCAGAATAAGTTGACTAAGAAAGCGTCCGATAAATTTTGTTACTTCGCGTTTGACGCGTTGAAGTTTCTAAGTTTGGTCCAGAGAGAGCACGTGTAGCATCACAACTTAACGCAAGGTGGGAAAAGTTCTTGGAAAGCGGAACCCATTACTTTGATTCCGAATCAAAAGTACCAAGGGCAACTGCTCACCGTCTGTATAGAAACTCGAAATATCTTCTTAATCTTATAAAATCATGGTGACAATTTTATAGAATTCTATGTTTTTCTTGCCAGGTGGATATGTAAGCAACAAAAGAACCGAGGAAAATTGGGCCAAATTCTTGAACAACCCATTCTCCAGATCTCGTCCCAAGCCCGTATTACGTATTCCGTAAGTTGAAGAAGTCGCACAGAACTTATTCGTTTTATATGTTATTGCAAAGATATAAATGTTGCGGTGAACGAGCAATTATCAGTACAAGGCAACGAATTCTTTCTCAACGCAACCCAAGAACTTTGCTACCGACGCAACATGTACAATAATGTCCATCTCAGATGTCAGGACTCTCGTATGGTTATCACTCGCATTTCAAGTAATGGTGCTAGGCCCGAGTGAGAGGTCTGCACGAGTCCTGACACCTGAAATTGACCTTCTAAGAGATTGTGTTGAAAGATAAAGTTATTTTAAGTGTCCTGCTTCTTTCTTTATACATTAGGGAAAATAATTTACAAACTACTCGTGTATTCATTGGAATCGAATACACCACTTAAGGTCTTCGATAATTTTTACTACAACCGCAAGTGTCTCCTAGGGTATTGTTGATTTCTTTATATAAATAGAACTGTAATTCAACAATATCGAAGAATAAGGTAATAGAAAAACAGAAACACTGTTGCTGTATACACATCAATTTTGCTGTGCGCTAACTGTATGGTTGAATAATTTACTGCGATAGTAAGGTATAAAATGTAATTACTTTTTAACGTCGTCACGCAAACTTGATATTAAGTAACGTGGTTTTATATTGTATTTTGATAGAAATATGTGAAGTAGTAGCAGTATAAATTGCTAACTAACTAACTCGGTAATAGTTTTGATACTTTTCCTCGATTTAGGTTACGGCATTTGCAAGTTCCTTGTTGTTTTAGAGCTAAGGATATTTTGATGTTCATTTTATAGAAGATATAGCATTAGTATTTTTTTTATTCAAAAATTATTGGGGAAATATTAAACTCTATTGAAAAATTTTGTCAACTGTAAGGTTCGCAATTGTATGTCGGAAATATTTCATAAATTGAGCGTTATTTCTTGCCATATTGATGTGACAAAGCTTTACATCAATGTAACTAACAAAATAGCTTTGTACGTTAATTTTTCTACGAGTATATGTCAATAGATACTCAAGGAAAATGCATAATGGGCATATTTAACACAATAATAATAGTGAACAGCACATGTTGTGAAAAAAATCACAAAAAGGACAACAAAGTAAATTAGATCAGAGGCAGCAAGCAAAAGAAACATACTGGCAAACTCATTCGTATCTTATTTTTATTTTCAAACTATTCCAAACATTTGGTTTTAAGTTTCCTTTTTTCAGTGGATACATCGTACGTCACAAAGCTTATGTAGTTGCATGTTAGTTCTAATTACATAGCTAAATAGTCATAGTTTCAAGCATTGTTTGCAAGGCACTTAATACACCACTGCTTTTATGTAATACTTTCTGTTGTATTGACAAATAAAGGATTAAACTATGTACGGTGGCTGGTGTACAAACGTATATCTTGGAGGGCGTGTCAGTAAAGCTCAATTGCAACTGATTTATCCAAATATACATTACGTAAAAGTCAATAGCATCTGAGATATTTTTTTTTTTCGAAATAGATTTTTGAAATATATGTCTACATAATATACGTATTTTTACATATGTATACTTTTTACATATATTATTGCTGTGCCCTCTGTCTTCGCCTCGAGAGTGGGTTGTTGTCCGTCTCGGGTTATTGGTATCGAGGGCTGTTCGGTTGATTTTTCTATGTTGCTCTTCTTGGTTGGTCTTTTTTCCTTCTTATGTTCGCGTTCGTATTTTATATTTAGATGTTGTTTTTTAAAATCCTTTGTTTTATGGTTTTTTTGAAGTTGGTGTAGTTTTTGTTTTTTATCTCTGGTTCTATTTTGTTATATTGTCTTATTGTTTCTGTTGTCAGGTTTTGTGTGTACTTCTTCTGTCTTGCTCTTTCTGTTCTTAGGTGCAAATGTTGTCTGGTGTTGTGTGTGTGGATTTGTTTGCTCATTGAGAATTTGATATTGGTTTTTGTTAAAATTTTTTTTTATTTTGTATAATAAGAGTAAGTTATTTAGTGTGATCATTTGTTGTATGTTAGGTTCCTGTGTCTTGTTCTATACTTCATTGGTTGGGGTTTTTTTGTCTAATGAGTAGAATATTTTTAAGATTTTGTTCTGCTGTCGTTGTATGGTATTTATGTTTCTTTTAGTTGTGTTGCTCCATATGTTTATTAGATAGTTGTTTCTTGATGTGAATATTACGTGGTATACTGCTTTTCTTATATTTTTTGGGAGGATGTTCCGTAGTTTATTTAGTGCCGCAATGGTTTTTGTGTTGTCTTTACTAATTGGTTTATGTGCTTGTCCCATTTTAGGTTGTTTTGTATTGTTATTCCCAGATATTTGATATGTTGTACTTCATCTATTTTTTGGTCTTCGATCTTTATGTAGAATTTGTGTCTTTGTTTTGTTGGTGTGAAGATCATGTATTTAGTTTTGTCTTGGTTTATCGTTAGTAGGTTGTTGTAGCACCAGTCTTCTATTTTCTTGATGTCTTCTTGTTTTGTAGGGTCTTTTGTTTTGTTCCTGTGTATATTAGGCATATGTCATCTGCATACGCGAAGATTTTTCCTTTGTATGCTATTTCTAAGGGGTCGTTTGTGTATAGGATATATAATATTGGTGGTAGGTTTCCGCCTTGAGGTATTCCATATTCAGTGGTGAGTGGGTTGCTTTTTTCGCCGTTTATTTGTGTTGTTTGGCTTCTGGTTTTTACACAGGTTTCTATTAGTGTTAGTTCTTTATTTTGTATTCCTAGAGATGGCAGTTTTTGGATTAGGTTGGTTTTGGAGATTGTATCGAAAGCTTTTTTCATGTCAATGTAAATTGCTATTACTGTTTCTTTTTTCTTCTAAGGCTGCTGATGTTGTTCCGGAATTTTTTTGGAAGCCATATTGTTGCTTGTTTATTATTGGGTTTTGTGTAGGGTGTGCGGATATTCTAGTTTGGATATATTTTTCTAAGATTTTGTTTAAAATTGATAGTAGTGCTATTGGCCTGTAATTTTCTGCTTTTTTTTGTCTCCGTTTTTGTGTATGGGTCTGATGATAGTTTGTTTGATGTAGTCTGGGTAAATGCCATTTTGAAATATCTTGTTTATTATATTCACTAAAATCGGGGTGAGTTTTTCTTTGTTTTCTTTTAAAATCTTGTTGGTGATTGCGTCAAATCCTGGTGCTTTGTTGAGTTTTAATTTGTCTTATTTCTTCTTCCGTTGCTTTTTGAAAGTTTGTAGGTGGGTATTGGTTTTTTGTTATTGTGGTTTGTGGTGGAGTGGTGCCTTTTCAAATTTGGTCTTCTGCTAATTGTTTCCTTATTGTGGTAAAGTATTTGTTGATTGCGTCTGCTGCTTCTTTTTGTGTTTTGGTTTTCGTACCATCCTCTTTCAAGATAGTTATTTAGTGGTCATAGTGTTTTGGTTTACGTACTTGTTGGTTTATTATGTTCCATGTTTTGATTGAGTCGTTTTTGTGTTTTCTGAATTTCTTTTCGTAATATTGTTTTTTGTGTCTTTGATTAGTTCAGATACGTATGTTTTTTGTATTCATCTCGTACTTTATCGTTTTGTGGGTGTTTTTTTTTAATTTTTGTTTTTTATTCTCTTCAATTTTAAATATTGATATGGCAGAAAAAACAGAAATTAAAATATTTCAAGAATTACTGACTTTTGTGTAACGTATATTTGGCTAAATAAATGGCAATTGGAGTATACTAACGCGCCCTTTAAGATAAACGTTTGTGTACCAGACGCTCTGTATATTCACTATTCTATAGGTACATACATGATCCCAAAATACATTTCACAAGACATATTTTACAGTTATCCGCAGATTGTACACATGTTGCTAAAAAGAATTATGGTGAACTTCATAGTGACTGGACAACGCTGGAAAAGTGGTGAAATCCTGGTTATTGATTAAACGTTTCTTCTCAATTAATAATACAAGATAACATCTGTGTTAGCGTTCATTAACGATAGTTTACTTCTCATTCTAATTATATTCTGTTGTGTTTGATTTATTTCATACATGGTTCTTGGTATGCAAATTGAAGCTATATTGCCATTATTATGAAGATGTGAATGCACGTCGCAAATATTCCCTACATTTCGTTAATCAAAGAAGTACTT
The DNA here is from genome assembly GCA_029619325.2 of Dynastes grantii. Lineage (NCBI taxonomy): Eukaryota > Metazoa > Arthropoda > Insecta > Coleoptera > Scarabaeidae > Dynastes > Dynastes grantii. The sequence goes on from JAROYF020000070.1 coordinate 14,836, forward strand.
AGAGGAGCGAAAACTTTATCAAAATGTACGTCAGAGCGTAAGATAGTTGAGTGATATCGTACTCGTTTAACGAAGCAGTTTGTTTACATTTTTCCTTTCTAATTTCCATTTTAGAATATTTTTATTGGAAGAAGAATGAAATAAATGCTTCCTGCTTAAGTTCCACGTTTCTTTTCGTTCATTCTAAACGCCTTTCGTCATAAAATATATTCCGTCAGTTTATATTAGCTTTTCCTGTCCTATATTTTCCTGCGCTTCCTAACACAATTTACATTTTTCATTCGATTTTTAAAACACAAATCGTGCGACGTCGGAAAGTCATTTGTTTGCTAACTGCCGTTTATGATTATTATATTTTGCTTTAATGTAAGAAGAAAGTTATTAGATTCCTAATTTCTCTCTATAGCAATACATTTATCTGAGCTAGAGTTACAAGAACGCCTTTTTATATGTAACATAGTAATAAAGAATTTTCAATACTGCTATTATTGACGTTGGCCCATTAGTAGGCACCCTGCCGGTTAGTGACACTAATCACTTAATTTGTGGATTATTGAGCTGACAACTCAAGTACGTAATTTTGCGCCTTTTTTTCATAACATTACCTTTACTGGGTAACCCCTGTATTATTTGGGCTGCCCTTTTCGGTTCTAGTGTATACGGTAACCGTGGGTAGTATCCTGCGATCACGCACGTACAATTTTTTAAGAAACCTGTAGTGTAGTCATGATTTTAGAAAGTGTAGTATTTATCACTACCTAACTTCAAACGTGGCTATCATTAGTGGCACGTATAGTATGATCAGTGTGTCCATTCGTTCAACATCAAAATCCCTCTGGCGTCTATTAGCTCTCTTTCGGTAGCTCCTACTCCTTTTATGGCCCCCTATCGTTGGAGCAGGAGCGCTAGGAAATTAATTAAGTCCAGCCAACGACGAACATGGGGGAACGGATGAAGAACTTCCCTTCTGTTCATTTTCTTCATATTATAAATCTTCAAATTTAATGGAGTATTTTCCTATAACAAGTGACAGCATAAATAAATATTCCTTGGAAATTCATCATCAAATTATATTTCTAAAAGAACAGTTATCTAAATTTGCTGTTTGAAACAATCGCTACCGCGATTAAAATAAAGGAGTGAAGGGCGCTAATTATTTTCTGACATTGAGTCAAGATATTCATCCAGGTAACACGTGTTTGGCAGTGTTCCCATTTTATAAGTGTTTAACTCTTAAACCGTAACATAGATACGAAGTAGAACTCATGTTTGGTGTTTGAAGAATAGGCAGGTCTCTAATAGGTAACATAAACACTGAGTTTATATGAGATCGTCATAATTCCAAGTTAGTTTTCATTTTGTTCAGTTTCAATACTCACAAAATTTCATTAATTGATATCTAGTTTAATTTAAATTGTCGAAAGAGTGTGTTTGGGACACTCCAAAACCCACGAAATCGCATAATTAATTAACTAATTTCGAAGGTATTTAATTTCTATTCAATAACTTCCCACATTTAAAATATTACAGTATGCTCTTGCTTACAAAGATTAAAATGATGATAACAACTGGTTGTGTTTTTTACCAAAGGTAGTTATTGATAGAGTATGCCAATGACCAACAATCCAAATAGTATTCTTGTTGGCATGCACTCTGACATTTAACGTTTCAGATGTTAACATCCATGTAGTTACTAACACTAGTAACTGTCTTTAAAGGTTATATAACTAACTAAGGAATAAAGTAAAGTAAAAAAAAAACTGTATACTTATATATTATACTATTTGCTTTTTCACCAATGAAAAGTTGTACAGCACTTTGCAGATCATGCCTAAACTCGGCACTGGAAAATTGTACATAAAAGTAGGTAATCAGTATGATTTGCAGAAAGCTATTAAAACATTAAAGAACAGTCTGCCAAATAAGAAGGCTGCAAAACAATTCGTTCAACGTAGCACTCCACAATTCAGAATGTTGGGTTGATTTAGTGAAACCCGGCACTGGAATCAGCGAACGTGGATGGATGAAAGCAGAATTGTTTGTTTAGTATATTAGTAATGTATTTTATCTCTACTCTCTATTTTATCTCATAAAACTAGCGCTCGCCTTCCTCTAATATGCTTTGCTAGAGATCATAAAACACATCTTCCCCTTCAAATCAACGAACTTTGTTCGAAAGTAGAAAATGGTTATTCACGCGAAGACACCAAGAAATTTTACTCCTGATAGCAACAAAAAGGTGACCGGTGAGTAACATCAGGACTCTGTTACGCATGCACAAGGAAATTAAATTTTGTTAACAAGAGTCTAAAATATTTAAACTGTAGAAGGCAGTACCCTAAAATATGGTTGCAAAAATATAAGAGATTCCGTGTTCCTTTTTTATGTAGCATATGTCAAAATGATCACCATCAATAAATTATTAGAATATACTGTTATGTTCGACGTTGTATCTACGACAACAACAACTTCTCGTAACTAAATATCCCTCTTGCGGGGAAAATTGGAAATTTCTTCGTTACCATCCCCCCTCAGCCAACCGTCCTTGGAGCGAGGACATTATACATAAAATATAAGTCCAGATAATGACGAGTGTGAGGTTGTATGGACAAATCTACTCGTTAGTTAATCTTTCTATTCACTTATTCCGTCCAAATTAATGTAGAAATCGTCTGGAATAAGCAACAGCATAAATTGAAAGGTAAAACAAATAATATTTCATCAATTAAATCTTTATCTGAAAGGTTTCTGTAAATTATGTTCGACGTTTATCTCGACAACAACTTCTGCAAAATCCTCTTGGGAAAATTGGATCTCCAGTACCATCCCCTCACCAACCTCCTTGGAGCAGACATTATACATAAAATAGTCCAGATAATCGTATGCTAATATCATTTGATCGAAAGTCATGAAAAGTTTCTATTTGGGTTAAATTATCAAAATTGGCGTGAAATAAAACAATCGCCGGTCTTTCGCGATTTAAAATAAAAGAAAGATGAACGACGCCATAATTTTTCATCAATCTTTATTCGGCCTTGGTTGAATCAAAGTGTGTCTTAAATCCAATCCCAATATAAGTGTTCGATTGTGTATTCAAAGTCCTTATTAGAAGAGAAAAGGGTTAAATATCCAAAGCAGGCAGTTTCCTGTAGTGGGTATATAAACAGAGGGTTTATATACATTGGTTTTCGTTCAAAAATTTAAAGGTTAGTTACTTTTCAATTCTTAAAATTCGTTAATTTCATTTTACTGAGTTGGAAATTCATTCTAAAATTACCGTAAGGGTATCCAGGGATATCCCCGAACCTATTTTAATTTTTATTTAATTGAATAAAATGGTACTTCATGCTTCATTCCTTTATGTGCCAATAACTAGTATAATGTATACCAAACATCACGGCTAAGGGGCCAATTACTAAAATTCTCGGGGTTTTTGACATGAAATCATTTATTATAACTCACTAGCTGGCAAACCCAAACCTCAAAGGTTTAGGTAAGGAACAGTTATCGAGTACGCACATAGGGATACCAGCTGCAGTTTACCCACCCTAGTAAATCTTCTAAGTCTATACTCATAGGGATACCAGCGGCAGTTTATCCATTCCAGCAAAATTTCTAGGTCTATACTCATAGAGATACCAGCTGCAGTTTACCCACTCCAGCAAAATTTCTAGGTCTATACTCATAGAGATACCAGCTGCAGTTTACCCACACCAGCAAATTTTCTAGGTCTATACTCATAGGGATACCAGCTGCAGTTTACTCACCCCAGCAAATCTTCTAGGTCTATACTCATAGGAATACCAGTTGCAGTTTACCCACCCCAGCAAATTTTCTAGATCTATACCTATAGGAATACTAGCTGCAGTTCACCCATCCCAATAAATTTTCTGAGTCTATATTCATAGGGATACTAACTGCAGTTTATCCACCCCACCAATTTTTTTTAAGAATGCAGAGAAATTATTGTTTACAGCGTCTACTTATGATCTCATATATGTATATTACTCATTAGTTATTCACCTTTTGTTCCGAAAGCGTATCCTGCTCTACAATTATGTTTACTGATTAGAATCTGTCTCGCCATTCCAACGCTAGCAATACAAAAGTTGTTCGGATCTGGTTCGAAAATGGTTAGATTTCGTCACGTTCAATGATTTCATCTCTGTTGTTCATTCAATCTTCACTTTCCGATTCAAAAACTCATATTTTTTTATTTAAATTAGGTAAGTATATTCTCTTGTGGACAGGCTCAAAGTCATTGTATCTTATGAACTCAGGGATCTATTGCTGTTTCTGCAGTTATTGTTAGAACTTGCAACACTTTCGGTAACACAGTATCTAATTTCATCTTAGTTCTCTTATTACACTATTATCTTCCTTGATTTCATTGGCTTTTCAGGTGAGCATCCTTCCCGTACCGAGCCAATAAATCGGTGTAGTTCTCCTGCTACAGCAACATACGTACAAAGGGTACATGTGTAAGCTGCATTCTTCTCTTGATTCTTGATCTTCCTTGGATCAAGGTGTGATATTTTCCTAGAGGAAGTTATCTTTAGATTCGCTTTCTCTTCTGGAATAGCAAAAATGACAGTAATAAATCTTAATATACGTGTTTACAGTAGGACGGCTATTTTATGAATTATATGAAGTAAACGAACGCCAATGTAGTGTCATATAGTATAGAAAACCCAATCTCCACTTCGCTTCCCATTGCTTGAGTTGCACTTTCCATAAAAAGACATAATTTATGACATTCAATGAATTCTACTCGAACTTGTCAATATGGCAAATCAAATGTCATACTTTTCGTTTTTGTGTGTCGTTGTTGTTAAAATAAATTGCTCGAAAATCATCTCTAAACACCTCTACTATACTATAACTGTTACTCCAACTTCAATTTTTGCTTAACTTACACTTCGCACCTATGTACATTTAAAGAACAAGCGTCCATGAACGGAAGAAAAAGGTTCATCCAAAATCATTACCGTATCGCCTCAAACATTTAATAACATCTCCTTGTCCTCCAGTTACACATTTTCAACAAAAAGTACGTTTACCGCTGTCACAGCGCGTTCTATACTACTGAAAATTGGGAACAAATACCTGCTTTATTCATTGGATGTCGGTCCATCTCTTCCGGAAAAACTAACTTTTCTCTTCGAAATGCCCTTCCCAATACCCTTCGTCACTCGAGTGTAACCCAAAATCTCTTCGTTGCATTCGTGTTTGACGTTTCAGACAGGCGCTGTCAGATACAACACGCTACGATTTCGCATTTTTTTTGAAATTAACGTGGTGTTTAACATAGCGTTTTCGGCAACGTCCTCCGAAGACACTCCAATTCCGCTTCCGGTCCCCGGATCGCAATTTCCCGCCGACCAGGCATATAAAAAGAACGATGGTTTGAAGCTGTACCAAACGGCGTTTAATCAAGATGTTGCTGGAAGTGAAATGTCACAATTACCTTGTTTTAATTATGAGAGGTTAGTTTTTGCGATCTAGTTCAGCAAAATGTCTTACAAGCTAGATATTTCTAGAGAAATTTACAATCTAGTTGGGCGAACGCCCAAGCGTTACATACTTGCCATTTATCAAGAACAAACTTGCCGTTTATCGAGAACAAAATATTTTTGTATCAACGATTTATCAGACTATAAAAGAATGCGAAAAATGTATAACGTGCATTAATTTGCCCAAAAGTGATCGACGAAGGATTTGCCGCCGGGTGAGGGAACAAAGACTGATTGAGGCTGTTAAAGACAGGGTTATGATTTTACAGTGAAAATTAGCCCGAAGGTTTCCTGTTTCAAAGACTACTGTTCGATTAATTTCCCGAGATAACAAGGTGATTCGAAAACGAAAAAAGGCATCAAAACATACCGCTACTGACCTAGAACGACTTCCTAGATGTTGTCGTACTTTAAGACGCATGCATTTTGTCAATAAATTGATTGTTGTAGATGACGAGAAATATTTTACTTTGTCCTGTTCAGATATGAAGGATAACGTTGGTTTTTATACCGACGACATAGAAAACACCAGACAATGTCAAGTTCAAAATAAAATCCAAATTTCCGGTACACGTACTCCCCTTGCCCCTACCGCGCTCCAGAAAAATTCCTTTCCGCTCTTACTTTTCCCCGTATAGATACGTTCGTCCTCTATTCTATCCTTACGGATGCGTAAGGCTCCCGTCAAAGATGGCCTTATCAGTCATTATTAGCTGATAATACTTATAATCCATATTTTTGACCCAAAACTACCCAACGGATTCGCGAGAGCATTTAATATTATTAAGTAAAAAAATACTTTTCCAAAACAATTTCTTCATTTTTCCACAGTAAGTCCTTTACCATACGACCTTAGCGGTGCCAATAATTCAGGGTTTTGCCGTATTATTAGAAATCCTAAACTTTGTTACAATTTTTGACGCCTTAAAGAAATAACGGTAGGGAAAATTATTGCGAACGATTAACTATCAACCGAACCATCTACTCAGTAATCCGAATCCCTTACCACCTACCTTGTGAGATCTTTGTAGGCGTCCCAGCAGTCCAGCGGAGATTGGGGTGGGGAGAAGAGGGTACTTGATCTCCAAAAATTTCTAGCACGTAATAATCAATAATAAAGGCGCGATTTTTTTTTCCTATTTAAAGAAAAACGCCCAAGGATTTTAAAACCGGAAAAAAAGGATGTTCGTTAGGGGAGGAAGAATTACAAAAAAAAAATACTAATAAATTTAACGTCTGACAGTATTCATTTAATCATTCCGAAAAGCGGTACGTGACGCAAGTAGGAATAAATGCAAATACAATGCGCAGGTATAATATGTACTTAGTACGACCCTGCCTAAATCTTACGAATGACAGTAATCAAATAACACAACAAAAATTAATTACCAATCCTGTTGGCCAAAACGTGCAGATCACAAAAGGTATCCTTAAAATCAGACCAAGGGGAAATAAATAATTATGGATAAGCGAAATCGTTGAAATTTCTGGCTGTCTAATAATCGACTAAATTAAAAAAAGGTTATGAATATCCTTGGATTGAGATAATCAACAAATTTGAATTAAGATCTGCTAAGTTATGTGATATGATACTACTTTATGCAACCTTTAATTAAATGGTATGCTAAATTGTGCCATGTGAAAATAACCTACACAAGCTTGATTTAAATCACCTATTAAGTTATGGAATATGACAATAATATTCGTACATATGAATTAAAAATTCTACTGAATCATGAAAGGTGAAAATATCCTACGCTAACTTGAATTTAAAATGAATCTACTGAATAATAGTCAAACAAGGCTAATACTGATTTACAAATCTTAATTAATGTCACTTAGCTGGTCCCCGAAAGGTGCTGTCTGCTCTAAAAGGTCTCTTCAGTTCAAGGAAATTTATGATTCCAGAAAGGTAACTCCAAATTCGGTAGGTTCATAGACTAATTTCCAAAAAAAAAAAAAGGTTGTGATTCAAAAATATTGAGCCAAAAGGAAAGAACAGGGATATCCGGAAAAGGTATGATCCAATAGGCACGCTAAGCCGCAAAATCAAGTATATCCAAAGAAAAGTAACTAACACGAAGTCCCCTAAAAGAAATACACGAAACCTCAAAATTACAATGTGAAATATAAACAAATTGAAAGCTTACCGTTAAAACGGGGAAAACAATTAACGCGATGGTGATGAATTAAGATCTTGACACCACATGTGCAACGCAAAATGGTAGCTATGGACGCCGTAATCAAATCCTGTGTAACAGTAATCCGGAGCCGTTCTCTCTAAAATATCCAAGCGAAATTCAAAACCAACCAACGGTAACAGTTATAAGTAGGTTCCCATAATTATCCGACACAATGCGATAAAATTCCCAAACTATAAAATCAGAAACTCTACTTCACGGAAGTTACTTTAGACCGTCAAACCACAAGTGAACAAGTTCCACACCGAGGAGCCGGAAATTCGATGCCAGATGTCATTCATCTCACCCGGAGAATACGTCACCACAGACGGTATTGTCTGTTTCAGAATTACGAAGTTGGAAGACGTGAACTGAATTATTAAAATGACATAAGTAAGATTGAATGAATATAAAACAACAATTAAAGAAAGAACCCACCATTATAAGGAGCTGATAGCAGTTAAAGGATCGAAAACAACAGAAAGTTACATGCCCGCAATTTGGAACGGACCTCTCACCCGAAGAACTTGCAGAACGTACCGAGATCTGTCGCCTTGGCGAACAGCTGATAGAGACATAACCCCTAGATGTAAACACAGGTAAACAGAAACACTTCCAATTAAGCACAAAGCACAAGGGGTTGCTAAGACAAAGAAAAAGGAAATATAAACCCTCAAGAAAAGTAAGAAACTAATTTTAACTCAATTCTAGCGATAAGGAAATTAACATTAAGGCGAATAGCAAATCCAATGATGTATACGATACCCAAAGTAGCAGAAAGTGTAACAAAAGTGTAAATGACTAAAGGGAAATGCCATAAACAAGTCAAATCTGTTGTTAAAGATTTTAATGGAGCATACATGAGTATCGTGATAAACTACAATGTCCAAAATCCTAACGAGTGCTGCGAAAGATAGGTTAAGTCGATATAATTTTAAGGGGAAGCAGACAAAATGATTTCACAAATTAAGGTAAGCGAAGCTATACAGTGTAGCTGAATTTAAGGGCGTGTCACGTAAGTTAAGAGAAAATATAAAGCAAAATTTCCCAAAATCAAACGTTAAATGATTCGATATCAGAAATAAAAGTTCGCACATACACTGTGCACTAAAAGTAAAATAAAACCTAACAAACGAATTTTTTATTGAAGAAACATTTTCATAAAACAAAAATGTTCTTTTCGTTGCTTCAGAACTAGAGAAAGTTTATATAGCTCATTTTTGTTGTTGTTTCGTAACACAATTCGTTTTCAAGTTCTCATACTGAAATTAATAAATTTATCAATGTTTATTGCTTATTATAAATTATCGTAATTAGTATATTTTGTTCGTAAAGTTTTATTTACAGTGCTTATAGAAACTTAGTTCTTCGATAAACTATGTATACATCTGATTTGAATAAGTTCTGTTCTAGTTCGCAGCAGTACCGCTACTAGGAAATAATTAATAGCGGAATTAATTACTGAGTATATTAGTTCAATGTTAAGGATGTTTACTTGTTAGAACAAGTGTTTGCGAACATGATCGATCACATTATTCGGTCACGTTGTAGGTTGTAGACAACTTCGGGTGAGGTGTAACCATTCCGGTCGAGCTATTCAATCATTTAAGTAGATGTGAAGTTCACAATCAATAGTTACTGTATTCAAGCAACTGCAGTTGGATGAAAACATTATCATCTCGTGTTTCTAAACCAAAACAGTAGACATATTTCTGTCTAATATTTTTCTAAAATGGGCGAGTACTTTATAATGCTAAACGTTTATGCCTGAAGAAAAGTATGAAAGTCAAAAATAGTATGTTATGAAAACAGACAACGTAAGAAAATTGCATGGAATGACATGTCATGGCGTGAGTATATCAAGCAATCCAAAAAAAGTCTTCTGGAAAATAAGGCAATATCTAATTTTTTACTACCATTTATACATACATGCGAAATTAATAACTGTAAAAGAGAGAAATTACAACTACCCCTTCTATTACTTTGGTACACGTACATATTGGTGACCGTTAATGTTTTATGCTCTCTTACTTCTTTTGCTTCTTCTCACATATAAAAATTACTCTAGTCTTTTTAAAAGCTGTTAGTTTTATTGTTGTGCATCTACTAAGCATGTGTATTACCTGTAAGCGTTGCATGTGATGTTTTATGTTTTCTTACCTCTTTTGCCTCTTCTCGCAGACAAATGGGATTGTAGCCCTTTTAAAGGCTGTTAGTTTTATGACGCCTGATAAACAAGGGAATAAAACCTAGCGGATGTTCACTTGCTGTTCCCTCTTTAGTATCTCTCGTAAGGCATCTCTAGCTAATTCAGGGAAGGGGGAGTGGGTTAGCATTCTAATACTTGAACTGATATAGGCGCCACTTGATTTATAACCACGAGAGGAGTAATCAAAATCAGGAATATTTACGTTGTTTTCAATAGGAAGGTTAGAATCAAGCAAGCAACGCAGATATAACATACAAACAGCGGTGTATTTAATATTTAAAAAAAGAATAAATGAATACATACGTTGCTATAAAAAATTTTGATTTGAAATTTAGTAATTAGATTTATGTTCATGTAAACTGATAAGTTGTGTGTAACAATTAACGAAATAGGTAGCGTCTACCAGGTTAAGTAAAATCTATCCAAATATTTAAAATCTTGCAAACAACATAAAATCTAGCCAAACCATGCAAAATCGAGCACAACAAAAATCTTCCAAGATTCTTTACAAACAAAATCTATTTTGATGGTAATTGACTAATGAATGGTAGACTTTAATTAAATATTTCATTTGATGAAGCACAAACAGCAGAAGAAATAATGAGAAAATTACTTAATAACTATATACTACATTAAAAGATGTCAAAACTCAAATACATATTAAACAAACTAAAATTATATATCTGACATTGCTAGCTTCTTAAATGAAGTATTCGCGGGTAAAAAATATTGCTTCGCTGGAATTATTCAATTTTAAAAGGATTCTTGGTAAGCTTTCAATGAGCTGGGATGCTTGATTTTCTTTTAATGTTCCGAAGGTGTTGAGGAAATAGGCCCACGCCTACGTTAAGGTACTTGGTATGCATTAGAACAGTGTCCGTGTATTAAGGGAAGTATATAAGTACACTACAGGAGAATCAAATCCATAATAAAGGCAGAAGGTAGAAAACCAAGAGCCTAAAATAAATTAAAATTATGAACAATAAGAATGTAAGAAGAATAAATAGCATACTACGTGTTGAATCCGTTAATTAGCGAAGAAATACACATTTATTCACTTCAAAACCGAACTTCTCTTATATCTTGCATTTCGGCAACTAGCAATAAATGCAAAAAAAAAAACAGCAGCGACGGTTATAATAATATCCAATTATTCCAAATTAAAAGTACGAGGGATGATCGTAAAGTAAGGTTCCCAAAGCCCTACAGCAGCAATAAGACGTGTTAGGCGAAATCCGACAACATTAGCGTATTCAGTAGCTCTCCCACTCTATACACGTACCACTCCCGTCTCGCTACGCCGCTCAGTGTTGGCTAAGCAGCCGTCTGAGATGGAACTCCCGATCGCCGCTACCGCCAGGTGCGAAATTCGCGCTGTGATACGTTTTTTAAACGCGAAAGAGGTTTCACCTATAGACATTCATCCTCAATTAACCGAAGTTTATGGAGAAAGTGTATAGCTGTTCAACACGTCCGCAAATGGTGTAGGGAGTTCACTGGGGGTCGGACGGAAATTCACGATGAAGAGCGGAGCGGAAGACCATCAGTTTCAGGGGAAATCGTTGAAAAGGCCGAGAACATACTGCTTGAAGATCGGAGGGCAACCATTCGTCAACTCGCTCTTCAGATTCTTGAGATTTCCAACACCACAATTGAAGTTATTTGATTCTTGAAAGGACTGGCGGCAGAATTTTACGACCTGGGGATACAGAAGTTGGAGCACCGTCTGCAATAATGCTTGGATAGAAATGGCGATTACGTCGAAAAAATAGCTTAAGTTTTTACCTTTAAAACGATGTGTGATGTTAAGGAAATAAAGAATACTGTCTATTTTTAAAAATATGGGAACCTTATTTTACGATCATCCCTCGTAGAAGCTCAGACAGGTGTCTTTGAAGATTTGGCGACTGCCTAACCGCAAGTGAGTGCCGGCAACCAACGTAACACCGTAAGATAAGGGAAATAGCACACAAAGAAAAGCACCTATTGAGAAGTAAAGGGAGAAAACAGCCTATCTTAGAAAAATACCACGGGCGGGCACTAGCATAAATATTTTACCGTCACATTTTATTATTGTGCATCTATTAAACATGCATATTACTTACACATGAAAAAATGCCTAGTAACAAAACCAAAAATAATGCTAATATAACTCATGGTATTGGTGAAACCACTCCCGGCAAGAACAATGCGAGCAGAGAAAGGAAAACACTAACACACGAACATGTTTCTGCCTACCCGGCGACCTTCCTGCTTGTGCGCATTCACCTTTCTGCTTCAGCAGAAGGTGACTAAATCGACGCATTGCCTTTCATACGCTCTAATGTTATTTAACAAATAAAGTATGTTGATTTTTTTTGTTGCATGTATTTTAGCTTCGATTGCTTATAAGTAAACATAGTTGACTTGTGCTGAACTATGTTTTTCGACGTAGAACTAAGTAAGAGCACTTAACTCGTTTTGTTTTCAAGCAAAGATGATTTAATTAAATAAAACTACAAGTAGTGGCACATTAATTTAATATTAAACTAAATCAGTATATGTTTCATCCAGATCAGGCAAACTGACATCAGGGTGTTTGTCTTCTTGTAGTTCATCTTCTTCTTCCTCTTCGTCTCCCTTTTCGCTGTCGTAGTGGAGAGTAGTTTGGTCATCCGTTTGTGATATTTTAAGAAACGGTAGCATCTTGGTAGGTAATTCTATTGGGTTGACTCTTTTGCGTCTAGTCCCAAAGAGATCACGAAATATTTTGAAAAATAGTCTGATGTCAGTAAAAATCTATGAAAGATATCACGAAGTGTTTCTTTCCTGGATATTTTTCTGGAAAAATCACTGGGGAATTTTTTCAAGTCTTTATTACGGGCTTCTTGGGGTTCTTCTCTTAAAGCTCCTACAAATACAAGATAAATCACTGAGAAACAGTGAATACTCGGTAATATATGAATATATGTAGTGCGAAGACAAATATTGTGCCTACCTAATGGAATTTTATTGACAGTGGACGAAAAGGTAAATTGAGGATAGGTTCGCCAAAAATAAGTGGGCTGTTTCCAATGTGTAATTTTTAAAAGTATCGAGGGTAATAATGCGATTGTAAGAAATGGCAGTCAGAATGTTTCCAAATCTTTCAGTTATCATTGCTTATAAACTTGTAATCCCTCCAGTTAGTTCCGGGTGTTCAAAGAATCTTCTTGAGGTATTTCCGTCATTTGATATCCTCATTGATAGTCCAAAACCAGGTTTTGGTACATTATATTGTGCCTTATCAGGTGTAAACTTTTGCAAATCTTCTTGACCAGCTGTTGATAAAACTTCTTTTGGTGAAGTAACAGCTAAAGTTACTGCTTTTGCCATTTCGCTTCTGTGTTCTTTTCGAAGGACAGAAGTTGTGGCATAGGTTAAAATGTCCGACGCAAGGTTATTCCTCAATCGTAAAGAGATGCTCACAATATAACATATACTTATGTCTTATGCAACTTTTTTATTACCTTTAGTAGATCTATTTTTTGCGATTGCGATAATTCAGAAAAGCACTTTCTCTTTGAAGGACCCGCACTATCGTCTCCTTTTTCTTCCAGTTCGATGTTTACTAATAAATCTTGATTCGACCAAATAGCATTTTTTTAAATAAAACTGTCCCATCCGGGATTACTAGCGCTCCATTTAGACGCCCATTTCGACACTCTGTTTTGTTCTTTGAGTTGAACGTTTGTAGTTATTTTCTACTATTGGATTTCATGGACTGTGTCTATTTCTTGGCGGTTGTCAAAGCCATTTTTTAAAAACTTGGTGCAAATTAATCTGCGGAACAATGGACCTAAAATAGTTTCGTATTGGGCATTGGCATTTTTAATAACACAAAAGATTAACTACAAATGTACAGTTTGTATACGAGTATATACTCCGTTAAGTCAAGTTTTTAAACCAAATGTTAATATAACAGTTTCAATAATATAACAATGTTCATTTTGCAGTTAACTAAAACTGCCAGGTTATATTCAAAATTTAATAATTCGAAGAATGGGACGAAAATGGGTCTGAATCTTTCGGGATTACTTAACAAAGTATACTTCTACCTGTCCTATAAATTTCTTAGCGAAGCTCGACGGAGTTCTAAAGGTACAGTATGTTAAAACCAGAACTAGTGTCAAAAATTAGTACTTTGATATACCAGATATTATACAATTACCATATAAAAAAATAAAAACAATTGCTACATAGGTTAAAAGTACTTTTGTACCTTGATGTTTTAAATCCATGTCATCGACTAATAAAAATCTCGATTTTAACCCACTGATACACTGACTGAAAATAAAAGTTAGACAGAAACATGTCGGTGTGTTGGTGTTCTCCTTTCTCTGCTCGCATTGTTCTTGCTGGGAGTGATTCCACCAATACCATGAGCTATGTTAGCATTAAGTATATTACTTGAAAGCGTTACATGTAATATAACTTTTATGTTAAGAGTGCTTCATGCTTTGGAACAAAAGAAATTCCTTGTTGTTGCATTTTTTCGCAACGTGAATTTAAATCAGGTATGTGCAACCTTTAATGATTCCGAGCTAAGGGCCACCACAAATAAATTTTACTACAAAAATATAGCAAATAAGTGTGTGTAAAATGGATTCATTTGGATTATAGGTTATAGGTCATTCCTTAGTAACTTGGAGGACTCATTAGTTAATTGCCACTTGCTTGTTGGCGAAGTATACTGTCTATGCGACTTTAATATAGATCTTTTCAAAACTAGCCAGCCGTCAGTTGCCGATCTTAACTATATCTTGGATGGCGTGGGGTTCAAACAATTTACCAGTGACGCTACAAGGCAGACCGAAACAACTGCCTCTCTGCTAGATTTGATACTGGTAGCAGATGATTCCATTATCCTTGATTCAGGTGTGTTGAGCTGCCACTTTTCTGACCACGATTTTGTCTACTGTTCCATAGAAAGCGGTCTGTTCACTAATGGTCCCATTACGTACATACCGTGATTACAAGAATTTTTCATTTGAGGAATTTGATTCCGACTTGCGAGGTGTTGATTTCAGCTGCATCCTGTATTTAGAGAACATAAAAAATATAGAAAACAAAATTGACTTCCTAAATGTCAATATAATACTCTTTAACAAACATTGTCCACTTATTACATAAGAGGTGCATATCCTGGATGACCGATAACTTGAAATACTTGATAAGTCTGCGTGACAGGGCCACGTAAAAATATCGCAGAACAAAGAAATAAACTGGTTGGGATTATTATAAGTCTCTTCGGAACTTAACCAACAAAACATTTGTTCTTGAGAAAGGGGGTCATTTCCACTACACTTCCTGTTAGGAGGACAATCGTTCTCTTTGGAAAGAGTTGAACTTTTTGGCTTTTAAAAACCCCGTACGCAGCATCTCTGCTAGTCTTAAGGACCCTGATGTATTTAATAACCATCTTGTAAGTAATATCTCACCTATCTCTTTGGTAACTCCTTTGTGCTTTCTCGTGCCACAGTACAACAGCGTTACCGATCTGTTTAGTTTCTCATTGGCAAGTGTTGAATCGGTAACAAAAATAATACAAATCATTAAAACAAATGTTGGTGGTTGCGACGGGATTGATATTGCTATGTTGTGAGGTGTAAAGTGCATGCTTTACATCTTGTGGCAGAAACCATTCGACAATGCTCTCCCGAGGTAGATGCATTAATAGCAAGCACAAAAAAAGTATTTTTGAGGTCTCCCTTCTGTGCTACAGAAAGATCCCGATTTTAGCACACTAAAACAAATTTATGATGGTGTATGGAATAATCCACTGACTAAGTACAAAGAGTATTTTAATCATTCATGTATAACATCGGTAGATGTTGAACGCTCTTTTTCAAAATATAAGGTCATTTTCTCACCACGGTGAACATCGCTCACCGAGACAACTGTGGAAACACTTCCAATGGTGTCAACTTTTTGCCACTCATCCATATGGTGTTAATACTGATAATGGTGCTTCTAATTATACTGTTCCGTAGCCAAGGCAGCTTAAAAGGGTGAGCATTTCACTACCTTTTACATATTATAATTATGTATTAGTTCTGTTATTTTTTTTCTATTTTCTTACTATTGTTTTTGTATACTAGGCAGATACGGCTATGGCACGGCTCCCTGTTACCGGGCTCTATTTATTACTGGCTTTTTGTCTCCTACCTAGTTTATTTGTTTAATTTACTTATTGACTTTGTATTTAATATTTAGTTTTTGTTTGTTTCTTTTTTGTTGAATAAACACTTACCTGTTGAGATTAATACAAACCAATAATTGGGGTATTTTTAGACGTTATGAATTGTTTTTAATGTAATGACAATTATACCTGTTTTTCAATCCTAACCAACTAGAAATGAAAATAATATCCGAAATATAACAATGATATTTGAAGGTGAAAAATCCATCCTTTATAGAATTAAAGGACTACTAAACTTCCAGAAACTGTTAAAACTGCGTATATTAGAGAGAAGTAACAAATAAATAGGAACGCAGTTGTGTTAAAATTTCAATTTTTGTTACTTAATTCCATGAGTCGGGACAATAAGTCGAAGATGCAAAATATCTCAAAACCGACTAACTTTAGGTATAGGGAAAGTTTTACGTAACTAATGCAAAATATTATCAGCAATTCAAAAATTAAGAAATATACCGGGTGTTCTATTTAAAATAACGACGAAAACGTCACTCGAATAATGAAATCTTTACTGGGTTGTCAGAGATGGCCTATAATCAAGAAATTTTTTTGTTCTAAGTGGAAATATTCCTAGTTCCATAGGTTACTTAATACCTAATGAGGAAAGCAAAATGTCAAGTATTATATAAACTACAGCTATATCTGAAGAGCACTGCAAATACCATCTTTCACATATATTTCGCAAACAATTGAGTTTAGGTGTAGGTAATCCTATTTTTGAGTATAAACGAAATATGTACTAATATACAGGTGTTCCATTTAAAAAGGGATAACTTTGACATGTAACTTTTTTTTAATTTACCATGTATATGTCATATATAATAATTTTAGCTTATGCTACTAATGTGTGTGTGTGAAATATTTTTTTCCTATTATCAATAGTAATGGTGCCATCGAAGAATCTCACACTTTTGCCTCACCCTATATATTGTTTTTTATGTTTATGGGTTCTGGGCACACACAGAATTAATTAATTTTAGGCATTTATATACGTTAGAATTGTCACCCTAACAATACAGGATTAGGTAGAGCAGCAGCATAGTTTCTATGCTACTGGACCTCGTCTTGAGAGTATGCATATTGCTCTTAATCCCACATTGTGTCCCATTTTTGTAATTTTCAGGTAACCGTAATATGCACAATAAAGTCATTTATTATTATAAACGCAAGATTCAAATCTCATCTTTGTTTGGCAAACAGTTGGACTTTAAGCACTTTTTCTGAACCCACATTACAATAGTCACTTAAAATGTTCAATTAAGCAAAAAAAGCAATAACCAAAACTAAGTGAATTTATATATGTTAAATACTAGAAAACGACATTTTTCTCTCATCCATAAAGCATACATAGGATACTACTACATACTTTCCCAAATATTGATAGTTGCGATTTGAAGTGATAAAATACGTACATCAACAAAGTTTTAAGTTGTATTTTGAGTATTAAATTTATGTGTCTGAAGGAATTACCAGTATAACTAGAAAAGTGTCGATGAAGGAATACCATACAAATAAATATGCCATCCTTTCGAAACAGTCTGCGAGCGTAATAAATTCACGCAAGTTATTAATTCAATAGCTGATTCACATGTTTCTCTTTCTAAATGCAGATATGAGCAACACTGGGCTGCGATTGTGACCTACGTACTAATAGATATAATATAATATCTGGGATCCTATCTTTTCCTAGGGTCAGTTTTATGAAGAAACCTTAAACCCTTTTGTCCTATAGCTAGCGTAATGCGGCACGGTCACGCCGTCAGGGAGTTGTATGTATACTTAGGGAAAAAGTTTTCGTCGTAGGGGGCTAAAAGCTGAGTTTAGCTTGAGGAAGATGACCTGTTTAGAGGATGTTTGTCGTTCCTTTGGCGGGAGTGACTCTCAGCGAAGGTTGAAGAAGTCCGCTGGTCGTCTAACGTGGATCCTGGGAGGGGGGCGATCCTGAGAAACGACTGCTTCTTGTACGACCTGTTGTCGCTCGCGCGGGCCCTTTCCCACGCGGCGGTGAGGATCTTTTCGAGATATTCGCGGAGTGTTGGGACTCCCAGATCGCGATGAATCTGAGAGTTCCTTACGAACCGAGGGGATCCGGAAATTATCCTTAGAGTCCTTGGAGAGATCCTTGGAGACGCCCTAAGGATATTATGTGGGTATAGGCCGCCGAGGACCAGGCCATAGCGCTGTAGGTCAGCAGCGGTCTCAGGGTCGAGGTGTAGAGAAGCAACTTGTTTCTTAGGTGAAGGGGACTCCTACGCCCTAAGAGTGGGAGCAACGAGTTGCGGGCCGCGAAGAACTTGGACTTTGTCTCCTGTATCTGCTTCTTCCAGGTGAGTTTCTGGTCGAAGTGAACTCCAAGGTACTTAACGTCAGGGCTCCACTGCAAGATGACGTCGCCCACGCGGACGAACTCTCGCAAGCTCCTGGTGAATCTAACTGCGACGCATTTAGATTCGTTTATGCTGAGTCTCCATCGGGCTGCCCAGCGCAGGAGGCCGTCGGTAACCAGTTGTAGCCGCCTAACGACAAAGACCTCATTCCGGCAAGATGTATAGATGAGAGTGTCATCCGCATAAATTGCCAGCTCTGTACCGGGCTCCCTCGGGAGATCCGACATGAACATCAGGAAGAGTTGCGGTCCGAGGAGAGAACCATGCGGGACGCCGGATCTGATGCTTCGGATGCTCGACTTCGCGGATTGGCACTTGGTGCAGAAGGATCTGCGTTGCAAGTACGACCTGATTAGCCTAACCATGGAGGGGTTAAGACCGGTAACGATCAACTTATGGATCAGCCCTTGTGCCAGACTTGCAAAGGCACGGCGATGTCGAAGTAGACAGCGCCGACGGTATTCGTCGAGTCCGTCGCGAGCTGAAGCGAAGTAGCTGCAGTTCCGTGGACAGTCCAGCTCGGAAACCGAACTGTTCGTCTTGGATGGAACCTAAATCGTCACATAGGTCCCTTAGCCGAGCCAGGATGACGGCTTCGGCTATTTTGGCGACGTTGGATAGAAGGCTGATCAGGCGGTAGTTCTGAGGGAACAGGTGGTCCTTCCCCGGTTTGGGGATGGTGACGACTTCGGCGTGCTTCCAACATAAGGGGAAGTGTTGGAGTCGGAGATATAATATAATACTGAGAAATTAGTTCTAATCGTAACAGGTACAAGCTTCCACGGGTGTGCATATTTATTAGCATTATGCGGTATCTTATAGTGCAAGAATTACTGATTTTTATCAAACAATCTCCATTAATTATAGAAAGACAAAACAACGTACTAAATAGCACGTCTTACATATTCATTTACAAATTCTTGTTGCCCACTATATGTGTATCGATTAGAAAATCCCCAGAAACATTAATGTCTTTTTAATGATTTAAAATATTTGAAAGAGAACTGGACTATAAATTACCTCTATTTGAGTGATGTCAAAACGTTTGAATAATTATAACAGCCCCGAAAATAGCGTCCCAGAATACTCAATAATTACCTTTTGACAAGAAGGTCGGGAAATTTAATTGAACCACAACAGAAATATTCCGATCGGAATAAAATTATCACAACACAGCTTGTATAACTGGAAGCAAGCTTAATGGAATTTTGTTTGGTATTATCAAATTGGATGGATAAGCTAATGAAGTTATATGGATTTATACGTAGTGTTATATTTAACGTTTTTAATTGCTGTATTTTACATTAGATATGTATTGAAATGTTTTCCAAATGAAATATCAAATTTCCAAATGAAATTAAAGGATAATCATAAACCCTGTTTTCATCAATAATTCAATTACAAAATAATTTTGAATTACCTACAGTGCCCACAACGTGAAAGACAATTACCATGTGTTTCCTTATATAAATAGAGAAAATAAATACAATAAATGAAAAATATGTAATTTAGATAAGAAAATCTTAAGCAAGATTAAATAAGCAATATTTAAAATTGGAAAATTCATATTACTTACTTAGATGTTATAAGCTTCTTAAATCAGAACATTCATTGTAGACAGACAAGACAAAAATGGCTAAAACTCATATGTCTGCCTTCAACCTTTTTTTGAGAGGTTTCCTTAAAGCAATACCAGCTCAAATTATTTTAACAGTAAATAAACTAAATTGAAAATTGAAAATTTTATAAGCAAGCACACGAATAATATGCCCAAAAAGGATCTGTATTTAAAAAATAAATAAATTAAATAAAAAGTCCTGTATGTTAAACACTTTACACATATCATTTACACATTAAAAGACTTTTAAGCTGGCCTGAAACTTCAAGCCTATATGTCCCGTAGGGCCGTGACCATACTTTAAAAAAAAATGATAAGGGATGTCCAAGTTTGCATCGACCAACATTTTCAGAAAAATATTAAGTTCTGAAAGTTTGTATGTCTTACACCCATAATACGCTACATCATTTAACTTGTATATAAGCTAAGTTCACACACCGCAAGAATGCCTCGCGAGGCAGCTTTGCGAGACGTGCCTCGCAAAGTGTGGACTTGCCTCACGACGGTTTCCGCCTCGCTAGCGAGGCTGCCTCAGGCGGGCCAACGTCTGTTGGTTTTTGCTCGCCCATCAAAGGTGCATCGGGGTATTTGCCTGGCGTAATTTGGGCCACGTTACCTCGCGATAAACTGGCTTACCTTACCTCGCACTAAAGTGGCTCATCCTGCCTCACGCACGTACCTCGCTATTCATTCCGAGACAAATTGTTCGCAAGGCATGCCTCGCTAACAAGGGAACACAGGGAAGTGTCCCTCACCGATTTAAATGAAACTTGGTGGGTTTGTAGACTGATGCAGTGTAAGAACAACGGTAACTTTCATAGATGCTAAATCGCCCGTTTTTGGGGATGGGGCGGTCTACAGCCAACGCTACCTTTTGCTATTTGCTTTAATATCTCCAAACTATAAGACATATCAAAAAAAGTTAAGACAAATATATAACTGTTTTATTAGGGAGTTTTGTTTTCAAACAACCCCACTCCCGTATTTTTAAAAAATTTTAAAATTTTTATTTGCTGGAAAAATACGCAAAGTTATGCAGAATTCACCCATATATTAAACATGCTATAAAATAACTCAATTTAAAAAAAAAACAATAACATACGAATTGAGTAGGTATACCTCCGTATGTACATATGTATGTAGGTATATATGTAAATAATATTACTTATTGTTATTGATGTGGACAAATCGTAGAGATACTCTAAAGTATCTGTCTAAATATCTTTAATACTTTTAGATCATTTATACCTTATCAGCATTACATTCCATTATTTATTTTTAAAGTATTCGATTAGCGTATTATCCGTTATACTTATAAAATTCCTCATTGAAACTTCAAGTGCTGATTTTCACGTGCAGATTACATGATTTCTATAGTATTTAAATTTTATCTAGATTAATGTAAGTATTAGGATATCTTGTATACCATAAATGCTTTTGCATACGCATGTATATAAAGCAAGGCAAGTTACAATTAGTACTTGCAGTCTTCAGTTTATTGACGGCGAGTACGTTTCGTAATTAGGCTGTCGAAAAGTGTTTCTTGAAGTCATACTTTAGATAAGTATCTCTACGATTTGTTCACATCAATAACAATAAGTAATATTATTTACATATATACCTACATACATATGTACATACGGAGGTATACCTACTCAATTCGTATGTTACTGTTTTTTTTTAATTGAGATTTTATAGCATGTTTAATATATGGTGAATTCGCATAACTTTGTGTATTTTTCGAGCAAATAAAAATTTTAAAATTTTAAAAAATACGGGGGTGGGGTTTGTTTCTGGAAAACAAAACTACGGCAAACTCTCGCTATCCTTTATAAAATAAAACAGTTATAAATTTGTCTTAACTTTTTTTGATTTTCTTATAGTTTTGGAATATTAAAGCAAATAAAACGAAAGGGGGGTTTATCGCCCCATCCCCAAAACGGGCGATTTAGCATATATGAAAGTTCGTTGTTCTTACACTGCATTAGTCTACAAACCCACCAAGTTTCATTTAAATCGGTGAGGGACACTTCCCTGTGTTCCCTTGTAAGTATGAACTCGGCTTAAGGGCTACTACGTATGTTATAATACAGAGGGTAGTATTTAGAATGAGAAAGTAGGATCTCTTGAAAAAATAGTGCTTTATCCACAAAATCTCGCCCCAATGGTAATTGTCGTTTATGTCCATGTGAAGTAGTCGCAAAGGTAGTTAAATTTAATGCAATGCACATTCACCAAAAATTAATACTACTTTATATGCAAAATCATAAATAAGCTTTTTAATACACGTAATAACAACAAAAAAATGTGTAAAGTGTTTTTGTAAAACGGATTATGGTTAACTTGAACTCTTGTTATTTTAGCAATGCGAAGTAAATTCCACTTCTGTTTATATTTAGCTCTAGTTAATAACCCCTCTCTCGGAGTTAGTCGTTGTTTATTAAATTGAAATAAATTAGCGGTTTTAATCGGCAATTTGTTGTTTCCGAATTACGTAAATTTATAGGGCCTATTACTTCACAGTTTAAAATAATTTGCTGCTCCTCCGACTCTATAATTCATTCCGGTGCTATTACTCAAGCTCAACGTGAAACGCGGCGAGAAAGGAATTTCACCACAAATCTGACACGTATACATTCGGTGAATATAAATTTTCTCAATAACTGTATCCGTAACTGTCACATGTGATTGACATATTTGTGTGACGTCAATTTGCCACCCAGCATGTGCCAGCCTAGAGATGGCGTGTATTATTAAAATGAACTTACACGTGGCAGATTGATAAATGAAACCCGAGGACTTAATAAATGTTCCGCGTTCTTCGCCGCATCTCTTTTTCCCGTCCGCGGAAGACAAACTACGTTTCTATTAGGGTAAGCCAATTGAGAACACTTGCGCTCGGGGAAAAGGATCGTGTTTGTGCTTAGCTCGGTCATGCGTTATTATTATGAAAGATTCACTGGGACTAATAAATTTCGCAATTCAACTCGTTTATTAATTGAAGAAACAAATTTCATATAGGTTAGGTCAGGTTTGTGTTTTACAAAAGAAATTTCTTTCCAATAGACACGAAACCAAATACTAACCTAAAAACTAAAATAAAACATCTATTGCTTGAAATAAATCAACATAAATGAGATACTTCGTTGTAACTATTACGTATTATTGCAACAGATGATCTAAGCAAAATATGGGTAGTGGTTTACATTTGGCGGATGCTCTAGTTCACCGTTAGAGATATGCCAAAAAAATTACATGAATCAATCTTATAAAGCTGCTTTCAAGTGCACAGGCAGTATTATATGTACTGTAATAGATAAATGAAGGGAAAATGAAAAGAAGTCGAGGTGGAAATAGTTATAATTTCTCTCACAATTTTCAACTTTAAATAGTCACCAAAATAATACCGATAGCTAAAAATATCTTAAAAAATTGATATTACCAAAATATTAAAATAAAATTAAAACTAATTTTCTTCGTAATGGATGACACTTTCTATTTGTAATTTCAATTTAACTGATTGTAAATTGTATGTATGAAAATATCAACAAGATTTAATAATAATTCTGATCTTTTCCAGTCAAAAGCTTTTTCAAATCTCTTCACTTCTTTTGCACACGCAGAGAAACCTTTACTTGTATCAAAGCTATCCGCCTTAATTCAAGACAATTACTGTTTCAATTATCCGTAATACAGTAACTGTTTTAAATCAAAAGAAATATTTTCTTAGTGTTTCTTTCTCCGCTTAAAAGAAGTATGTACTTGTGATGAAATAATTGTATTTCTTTGTTTAAGACCTTCGTTAACTTGATTCAAGAAAATCTTGCAGAAAATTTGAAGAAAGCGATTCTTAGTACAAGTAAATGGCCATTATATTAAAAAACAATATTTCTTTAAGGGTAATAACTATTTTTCTTAATTTCAGAAAGCGTTTAGGTATTGTTCATAAATCAATAGTTTCATTTTGTTGAAATAAAGCATTTTTTACTTGAAATGCGTATTATTTATATGCACATTATTAATTGCGCTTACCTTGTTTAAAACAGTACGACATATGCGTACATAACGCAGTAAATTGTTCACATTGCTTGCGTTTTTAAAGAGGCTAAAGTAGAGGTTATCTGCAGAATATTGTTCAAACGAAAGTGAACTTAATGTAGAAGTACACATGTAAAAAAAGTGCCTTGAAACAATAACCAAGGTAATGCTAATGAATAGCTCCTGGTATTGATGGAACCACTACTGGCAAAAACAATATGCAAAGAGAGAAGCATTAAAGCATCTTGCTCCTTGCCACATTGCCCTTACATCTCTCGGCTTATGCCACTAATCCTCAAAAACAGCAACTGTAATATTTCCTGGCGCCACCTAGTGCCAGTAGATATGGTCATACCGTCCTAGATAATAGCCACGGAGCTGGAACAGAGATGAGATACTTATTCATACAATGGTATAACCTTAAACGTACAACATTTCATAAACATTTTCAGAAGATACCAGTTAATGTAATATTTTTTTCTTTTTATTACTATTTAGCACGTGTACTAATTTAACTATAGTTTTTTTTTAATATATAATAATAAAAAAGGGATAAGTAAACTTAAATATTAACTCGCTAGTTATTAAACTACATAAAAATAATACCTATTTAATTATATTATTAAGGAAATAATTAAATTATACTGTAACCTATAAAAAAACTTTTTCATTAATTCATTCACTTGCTCCTAATTTTAATTATTAACTTTAGATTTTGTTCCATTATTGTATTTTTTCTTTTATTGAATATCCTTGTAGCTGGTCTGATGATGTGTTTTTTGAACTTGAAACTCGTCGCCTAATTTCTCAATAGAGCTTTATGAGGTCTGGACCATTTTTTGATTCCTACCTTTAATATGAATATTTTCGAATCTAAAAGCTAAATGATTTACTTGGAAGAAAGATTCTTCTCTCGTGGATTTTCTGGATTCTCTGACCCTAAGAAAATATTTATTTAATGCAAATAAAACTTCAGGAAAATTATTTTCTTATATTATACATTTTTATAGTCTTGAAATAAACACATCTTCTTGAATAGAGACTGATTTTTACGAGAAAATCTATTTCTTTTTAATTTGAAATTGTATGCAATAAGCATTAGTAAACTTAAAAAAATTAAAACACCTTCTCGAACAGTCAACAGGGATTCTACAACCATGACAATAATTATATTTAGGGATATAGAGTCATATTTTTTTTCTTTTGCGGTACAGTGACAGAATTGATTAAAATTTGATTTACTGCAGACCTACCGCTGAAATATCATGCTTTAAAGCTGATTGCCAATAAGTCAAATCTTTTGATGAAAAACAATAGTCAACAATAACATGAACATTACAATTTTATCAATTTCAGCTAATTCTAATTTGATTTTTCCAGTTGTAACACTTTGTACATTGATGTGCCATCGAAGCAAGAATTTTGTGACATATTTTATTAACAAGATATCCGTAACAAATTCGAGTAGTTGATAAATTGGATTAATAAATTTGATACTAGGTTCGTGGTTCATATTTTGATTCTAGTTTCATCAGGGCAAAATACAGCTCCGGCAGATATTTACATATCCTTAAAATCTTTATAGTTTCTGTATAGACCTGTACATTTTGTAGACAAGACGAAAAGCAACACCCACCCTATGTGTTCCCACCCCCTCCGTTGTACAAGGCAACGTATATTGAACCCAGTCTCAAACAGATGAATTCCACCATAAAGACGCGTACTATACTTCTCCTTGATCTGCATTCCTAATCCAACGAGGAGGATCTATTTTAATTTTTATTAACCGGAAGAAGAAAAAAGTTGGCGGACTAAGTATTCACGTGGGAGAAGTACCTATGAAGAGTTTAAATTATGCCAGTATTTTATCCCCTAGTTCATCTTTCAGCTTTGTACAATACAACACATCGTGTTCTTGTACAGCACAAATAAATTTAGTTGACAATAACCCGTCCCATGGACCACGAAAACTGTGCGACTGGTACAAGCCCGTCCACGCCTGGATGAAAACTACATGGGCTGGCAGTGGGATGAGTCCAATATATGTCGCGGTATTGTAACTACGTTTCGGCGATTCCTGCACGCGTGCGATGGGCATGGCGCTTTAATTTGTACCGGCCCTAGTGGGTACTACTTTGCATTTTAAAATACTGAGCGAGTTGTTAATGTGGTAACAATCACTAATGTACCCAATCGGTTTCCGTGGCATTTCATTGAACTGAATCGTATCTTTTGTGTCTGATGGGAGTATGGTTGTTGACGGGATGGATTAAAGTCTAGTGTATAACAACTTCTGAGCCAAAGAACCGGTTTCCTATATTTTTCCCAGTAACGCTTCTGCATTTGAAGGGGCCAAGCAGTAAAGAATTTTGGGGCAGTGTGGATGCAGCGGGCGACAGGAGGCAGCGGTGTAGGTCAAATAGACTTGTTTTAAATAATAACAACACCCCTTTTGTTTACTTTTATAAGATCTTGAGAATTGGTTTATCATGCATAATGATGTGGGGTTGCTTAGTGTTCAGGTCGATCATAGATTGCCTTGGGACCAGCATTTACAGAATGAATGCAACAAGTTGAGGAGTAGTGCCTATTATGTTATTAACCAACTAAAACATATTTTACCTAGGTAAAATCTAATTGACGTTTATTTTTCATTGGCGTACTCAGTGATGTCCTATGATGTTGCTGGAAGTTGGAAGAGGGTCTTTGTTTCTCAAAAGCGCCTTATTCGTTTGATGTTTAGTACACATTATAAAGAGCGGTATTTTTATTCGCCACAAAATTCTTACCTTTCCCTGCATTTTTATGTATGTGTTTAACTTTTGTTATGCAAAATATGGACAAATTCAACGAGTTTAAACACCGCACTAGTACAACACAAGAAATGTACAGGACATTATTTATCCGAAGCACAATTTAACATTATATGCCCCTTTACACATGTGCAAAATTATATAACAAATTACCGGGTACGTGTTAATTCAATTCACATGTTTAAGAGCAGAGTAAGGGATTATTCATCATTACATGTTTTTTATAGCGTAAATGAATACCTTAGTGTGTAAACTTATTATATTTTATGTCTTCCTCTATTTTCTCTTTTTTTGCTGATTTTTTCCGGCCCGTAGCCATTATCCCTTTCAGATTTTCCTTGTTGTTCTTGAGCCATCTTGTTCTTGAGCGTCATTTTCTTTTCCACCCTCTTTCTTTCATCATTAAAATGCATTTTACTCATCTTGTCGGACACGTAACTGAAGTAATGGTTGCAATAATTCTATGGCATCAAGCTTCTGTACAAAAATATGATGATGTTCAATACTTACAACGACAACATCAGCTGTCAATCTAGAACGAATAAGGTGTTCAAGATAGCCACCCGATTGTGATGAAAGTCCCTGCAAAAGTAAAGGGGGTTTTTTTCCCAAGTCATCTTTTCCCCCCCACGCCGACTGGCCTTGGAGCGGAGTTACTATGAATTTAATTTAAGTCCAGATAACGACGATCGTAGTGTAACACTGACAAATCCACTCTTCTGTTTATTCTCCTAATCCCGTAAATTGTCAAAATTAATGTAAAAATCTTCTAAAACAGACAACAGGGTATATCCAAATGTGTTTCAAACATCATTTCATAAATAAAATCTTTATCCTAATGTTACAAGAAAACGTTAGTAAAAATTTCCCTTTAAACCTTTTCAGTCAAATTTAGGTCATAGGGTCGTCTAATTTCAGTCTGCTGGTGGCGCTACCGCATGCATTCTTTTATGCTATTTTTATAAATCACTTCCTTTCATCGAAATGCATCGTAAAAATTTATATTTGGGTTTAAATCATCAAAATTAGCTGTGGAAGTAAAAACGTTAGCACGATTAAACAAAGGAAATAAGAGAAAAT
Source organism: Dynastes grantii (assembly GCA_029619325.2). Taxonomy (NCBI): domain Eukaryota; kingdom Metazoa; phylum Arthropoda; class Insecta; order Coleoptera; family Scarabaeidae; genus Dynastes; species Dynastes grantii. The sequence continues at coordinate 42,891 of JAROYF020000070.1, forward strand.
CATCAATTCTGGTTAGACTATCGTTAAGTTAACTAATGCTCGACTACGGTCTCAGATCAAAGTGTTCGATAGTGAAATTAAAGTATAACTTCAAAGAAGAACAGGTTTGAGGTTAGAGCTGGCAGATTCCCGTAAAGGCCAACATAAACAAAGTGTTTATATGACATCAGCGTCATTCGAATTCAAGGTAAGCTTGTATTTTTAATTCTAAAATTCATCAATTTCAATTTATTTAATGCCAAATTCATTTGAAAAGTGCCCGAAGAGTATCCAGGAATACTCCCGATCCTACTAAGAATTTAGAATTTTAATTAAATTTAGAAATTTCAAGTTTTTCACAAAATTCCCTGGGAAACACATCCAGTCCACATACTATCATTTTAACCCTGCTTATACATTATTTCTGATGCATATTGGAAAAAGCAACATAAACCTTTCAACGATAAATCCATGTTGATTAAGTCACATATTTTTGTAGTGTTGGAAATTTGATTGTAGGGTATCGTTTCAGATATTTTGGAAAAATTGCACAGTATGGAAATAGATCTATGACAGTATCGATGCATGATGATCAGACTTGAAAATGAAAAACCGTAAGGATAGAAAGTTCTGGGGGACATATAGATGTAACCTTTTAAGTCTTGGGAAATACTTGAATCTAATGAAATTTGATCAAACATCCAACTAAACTGCTTTTAAATTACTTGGAGGCTCTTGGAATACTACCTTGTTGTAGACGAAGTATCCAATGCTGTAGTGGTCAGACCATAATTCTTCTACTTATCAGTAGTGTGGCTGTCATGAAATCCACTGAGCACCAATTCGTCGTAGTCAAAACTATGAATAATGGAATGAACAATTCCCATGCTGATGTTCTCTAACTTTAATACTTTCACATAAAGCAACTTTTTCGTTTCACATTTTTAGCTGATACTGCACCATAAGCACGTTCTGGACAGTACCATTCTTTAACGGGTGCTCTTGCTTGTCGAGTAAATGGAGTCACCATATGTAACTTCCATTTGAGCATGAATTGCCATTTCGGTACACTGTAATGGCCAACAATTGACACACTGCTTAGCAGCGTTTGGTCAACAGTTGACACTTGCTTTTTAATTTTTTATGTAAAAAAATTTTTCATAGTTTATTGTTTTTTACTTTTTTATTAAATGTATTTTCTGTTGTTTTAGTTTTGGACAATTAATTTTTTATAAAAAATTTTGTTCATAGTTGTCTGTTTCCTTTATGTGTTACCAGTGTATTTTTTTGTTTAAATAAATAGGAGCCATTCTGAATTATATGCCGGTTTGCAGCGAATTGCTTGAATAACACTAGCTGTAGCTTTGATTATCACGGGCTGAAATTTCCAGCTACAAAATTGTGTCTCGTTATGTCTGCTAAAAATTCCTAAAAGTGCTATTAAAGTTGCTAGTTTTTTTCGTTAATTTCGACTTTACACTTTTGTTCTAAGGCATAAAATGTCTCAAAACCTCATGAAAATCGTTCCAGCTACGTGTGGAGAAAACATAAATCAAACACTCCCCGTAGAAAAACCATTAACATCACAAAAAGGCTTTACTAGGTAAGCACCTATGGCAACTGTTATCTGAAATGCACTGTAGTTGTTTTTGAAAAAGGTATTGAACTACAATTTGATGGTATAAAATATACAAAATAACATTTATACAGCGTGTAGTTATTGTCTTCATTAACAGTATTAAAATAACTTAAGAAGCATAGAGAATATTAGGAAAGCAACATAATATCATTTCACCTTAGATTCAGCCGCAACGGCTGGAATACAGCATGTGGTTACATCAATTTTCATAAACTTAGTATAATGCACGTCACTCAACTTTAAATATGAAAGACCTCGAATTTCCGCGCAGTAAGCTACCGGTCGGACTCGGGGCCGCAGAGCTGTTAATCCGAGAAGACAAAAAACTTGCATTAATTCCCTCGGGCAGTGAACGTATTCATATTTGCATACAACTAGCATGTTCCATAGTCCATAGTGCTATTAGAGAATTTTTCTTTATGTTTCAGGACAATGCGGAAATCCATTGGGCATGGAATCTGGTGGTATAAAGGATTCAGCAATAACGGCGAGTTCCGCTTACGATTCAGGAAGTGTTGGCCCTCAACATGGCAGGTAAACATGCATATTTTCTTTTTACATTTAAATGCTGGATTTGATCTTAATGCTTCCGTTGAAACAAGACGAGGGAAACGTGTGCAGTGGAGATTATTACTTCAGCGGTTATTGAAGAATTCAGGCTTACATTTCATATAAAAACCAACTGTGCACTAATAGGCCGTAGCAAATTTAGCAACAATTGCATACAGAACCACATCATATTAAAAAATTATACCAAACGATATTCACACGGACCAATAACGCTCCCTTTTGAACTGCCAAATTTGACGTTTTAGAAAATATGCCATTATTTTCTAAATTTTATGGAAATGTAAGTGTTGCTGGTTTTTAATTTTTTTTTACCAATTTTCAACATTCTAGTACAACTTTACCTTCTTTCCTATTTTTATAACTAATCAAAGCACCTAATCAAAGCAAACCTGTAAAAATTCTTTCTTTATACAAAAGTCACCATGTAGTTCTCCACCTTTATATCTTTTTAGGTGGATATTTTTAGGCAAATAAAGAATGCGCTAATGAGATTGCATTGACTTGATACAAAGTGGATTTAGTTTGTTAAAATAGTAAACTTCCTCTACTACAGTTTTCAAATGTTCAACAGTAATCAAATGTATGAATGCAATTATTGAGAAATATTAACAAAATGCTTGTACCATTATTGTTTATTTTCCTTGGTGTGGTAGCCATTAGTCGATCCTTGCTAACCTCGCAGAACGTGGGGCATTGCTCATTGCTCACTTCTGTAGTTGCCGATATAGCAATTAATTCCGACGTCTTCTGTGAGATCTTTAATGAGATATTCTCATCCATACATGTAGCCACTAACTTCGTATATATACAACAACTTCAAATATAGCTACCACCTTCCACAAAGGGTACATCGATGAGCCGTTAATGGCGAAACGTGCGTCTGTACATGGTGGATGTTAGCGGCTTGTATCATTATTGTTAGCAATATATCTTAAATATGCAGTCAAATTTTATTAAAGGAGTTTCTCCTCAATATTTCCTCAATAATTACTACATAAAAAACCATAATAAAATAGATTTTGTAGTTATTTGTACAAACTAAATCAATTTGCATAAAGTTCATTCATTTTATTAGCGTATTTTTATTTACCTAAAGATATCTACCTAAAACAAAATATTTTGTAACAGAAATAACACTTAAACTTTGCTTTTGCTTAAAGAATTAATTTATATCGATTTGCTTTAATTATTATAATTCAAAAATATATTAAAAATGCCTATCTGGCGTCATCAGCGTTCGTCCAAGTGGTTTGGAAACTGCACCCGATGTTTGTCGTTGCTTTCTAGTAGACAGACGTATATCTCTTGGTACTAGATGTTGCTAGAAGATATTTTGCTTGTTGTTTCGAATGAGAGTAATATAAGTCGAGAGGCAAATGTGATGTAGAGAAGCACTCGGAGCAACGCTGATGCCGCCGGGCAGGCAGAAACTTGTGAGTTGGCGAGTGTTTTCTTTCCTCATATTGCCTTTGTCGTGAGTGGTTCCATGAATACCATGAGAAGCTGTATTAGCGTTATTTTGGTTAGAATAATTCAAAATTAGAAAAATAAGAAGGAAGTAATTTTGATCGTTTCGACATTGGTAAATTTGGAAAAATAAGAAATTTTTTGATTTTCGACATTTCTCAAAAATTTGAAAAATAATGCCTCATTTTATGATTTTCTAGAAAAATTGTGAAATTTGGCAGTTAAAAGGATGACGTAGTTGTTCGGATACATATCATTTGACATCGTTTTTTATGTAGAAATAAATGACGAATTGGCACTGTAAGTATGTACCTATCTAAATAAAGATAAAATTAAAATTTTACATATATAGACGTATCCTACATATATAATAATTATTAGTATGTAACCTAAGAATATCATTATTCCTTAAAGAATGATTACGTTAAATTTTTAAAATGTCTATGGTAGGCAGTTAGTCGAATTAAAAGGGTCCGCCATTATACAAGCCGTTCTATATAAACTGGACAAAATTCGATAGATGTTTATTTTACATGGAACTGCTTTTATACTTTTATGGATTTATAATAGTTACTATAATACCTAAAACTGCTAACAACCCGATGCTGTACATATCTGCAATTGTATGGCAGACATTTAACGTTTTTAATTAAGTTAATTAAGTTTAATTATAATCATCCAAGTAAGCGTGTATAAATTAAAATAGAACATGATATTCGACTTGCTTATAAAATTATTGCGCTATGCATACGATTTGATTGCATCTTTCTGCGGTAAAGTTCTTTTCGTACTTTCTTCCTTGTCTATTTGTTTCCTTGTTATCACTGTTTATATCAATTACTAACGAAGCAATAAAGAAATATCAATTTCGTACACGTCCGTACAGAGTAAAACTTCATCAGTAATTGAAAAACAGACTGCCGAAGGAGATACAATTTTTGTAACAGCCTCGCTCCCATCCTTTTGGACATTAAGAAATAGCACTTTAAATCCACACAATAATACAATGATATATAAAGAACAATAATCAACAACAGTCAGAAATGAATAAATAATAAAGAATTCCTCAAAATGTTTGACCAAATCGTATACACGGCGTAGTAACTTCGCAAATAAGCCGAATGTACTCTTTTCTCAACTTATGTACAATTACTTCGATAATTATAATTAAATGTAATTAATTTAATAAAAGATTGCAATATCTGCTGAACCACTGATTATTAGAGTTGCTCAATTTGCGCCAACAGCCAGTGGCGGGCGCATAAAAGTTTACACAAAATAAGTGGTCAGAAATAAAATATAATACGTGCTCAAACACTTACCGTCTTAAGAGTCTTCCGTGAAATCACAAGGTGAATAATGTCTGTTAAATATTTACAACATTAGATACGTTTCCACAGTTGTTTCGGCAAACCGAGTGCGGCGTGAGGAAAAAGTGTGATTATATGCAGAAAACGAACGTTCTTCATCTAGTGACGTTATATTTGCGTAATTAAAATAATCTTTGGAACAACTTAACGGTTTTGTTGACGCACCTTCACAAATTTGTCTTAATGTGCCAAAATCAGAATTTTTCTCTAAAACACTTTCAAACATTTCTAGAACAAACATTTTTTGCGTCTTCTACCGCGCATAGCTGTGTGTGAACATGCACTATTTGCATAGATTCCACTAACGACACCGAAGGATTTTGTGATTTTTCTATTGCCTCCACTAATCCGAAGTAATTGTTCTGAATGGTTTTGAAGTCCGTTTTGACCTGACTATCTTGAAATTTCGACTGGCTTTCCTTGATAGCCGCAGCTTCCTTTGGATCGAATTGTAAAACCACGTTTTTAATATTCTCAAAATATTTATGATAATAAAACGCGGACTGTAATCATGTTCTCCAACGTGTAAGAATAGGTTCTGGTGGCTCAGGCATACAGGGGCACGCACGGTCTGTGAAATTTACGAATACGTTTTGGGGATTTCATAAACACTGCTTTCGTATGCGCTGTTAAAGCGTCTACCTCAGGATAACATGTTCTAATACTATCTGCCACATGACTGAAAGCATGAATTTTACACGTAATATGTAACAAGTTAGCACAATGTTTTTTAAGAGACCGGCCTACAAAAAGCATGTTTGAGGCACCATCACTCATAAACATCAACAGTTGGTTTATTGAAAGTTCAAACTTTTCCAAAGTATTTAACACTAACTTTGAAATTACTTCGGCAGTACATTGTTGTACTCGTCTGGAAGCTAATAGAATTGAAGGTGCCGATTGATGTGGTTCCATTATACGTACCATTACATTAACCACAGAATGTTTTTTACAATCTGTTGTTTCGTCCACACATAACTACAGTTTCTTATCTTTCAACTCCGATTTAATTCTTTTTTCAACATGTTCACGAGCAGATGACAGAATTCTTTGTAACGGTGCCCGACTTGGTAATTTGCAGTCCGAATATTTATTCCAAAAGAAGACATATGCTTCCTTGTCTAGTAAATTAAACGGTAGATTACATGCAATAAAGGTAACACATAAGTTAAATTTAAATTTGTCATAGTGTCGTGTACAATTTTTTTTTGAAGAATGCGTGACGTAGACAATCCCTTTTGGACCAACACATTAAAGGGATATTACAAACTACACACTGAATTTTAACGCCATCATAATTTAAGTCAGGCATTTCTGCTATAAATTCTGTAACATTGTCCAACATTGGTCGTTTTTGCGACGTAAGCAACATTTTTAAAACAAACGTAGAACTACGAAATAGTATTTACGCTAGCGTACATGTATAGACAACAGATCTGGTTGAGACTTGCAGTTATACTGAGGGTTGTATCGAACCTCTGCCACTGCCCGTTGGCGCTAGTGAGCGTGTACAGACATCACTGCTAATTCCCTCACTTTCAAGCGGCCGTCTACTAATACAATTTATTCAATAATTGAAACATCTTGAGGCGTTTTCATACACTAGTAACGTTGTCTAGCTGGCAACTAAAAGCTACTACCCTTCGAGTCGTAATATACACGTTGGCCCAGGTGTCACCGGGCTGTGATATATATTGTACGTAGTGCGATCTAGCATACTTGCATTTGTCCCCGCTGGCCAGCCTCCCCGCGCGCAACTGCCGTAGCTCTGAGAGGCCTATCTGACGCACTTTTTGTCTATCTATATGCTCGCAAGGTTCTAACAGGTGATCGTGGATTTCGGATACACTATGTTAGTTTATACAACCGCATAGAAGGTACAAATCATTACATGGTATCTTGCCGGAAATTCCTACCAAAACAAGGCCGATCTATTTGCCGTAGAGTACGTGAGTCGTCTTATTCCTTCGCATTCGACAATTGAAAGGATAGTCAAACCGTTTAGGAAATTTGGCTGCGTGATGGGGAAATGCCAACATATCCTTCTAATACCTCCCGAGCGGAAGGGGAGAGAGGTAAGGTTCGTTGGTTGACATGAGCGAACCTTGCTCTGGTAGACAAATTGCAGACGAAATCGGTGTTAGTAGAAATACTGTGAAACGTATTTTGAAATGCAACAAATACAAAAGGTACAAAGTTAAAAAATGCCAGGAGTTTTTTCCCGAGGACAATTTTGCAAGAATAGAGTTTTGTGTGTCCGTGATGGAAAGAGCTAATGAAGACGAATATTTTATAACAAATATTCTGTTTTCCGACGAGCATTATCCCTCAGTCGAGCGATGTTGGTATCGAGAAAATCAACATCTGGTCCTTAATGTAAGAACTCGGTACCTCGAAAAACTTAACGTTTGGGCTTAACGCCGATTTTGATGGAATTTGGTTTATGCAAGACGGTGGTCTCGTGCGTAAACTAGATTAGTAGTGGAGTTTTTAGAAAACACCTTTCTTAATTGTGTTATTGCCGGAAGGGGTACGATAAAACGGCCACCTCGATCACCCGACCTCAACCCCTGCGACTTTTTCCTGTGGGGTTATGCCAAACAAACTCTCTACAGTTTTGCAACAGTATCAAACTTGCAACAATTGCAAGTAGAACCGTTGAGAATTTTCGCGATAATAACCCCTAGGAATCTTATGGCCGTAAGGCGGGAGTTTTACGATAGACTCGGCTATTGTTTGGCTACAGAGAGGGGCATTTTCGAACCCTTCATAAAGTAACATTGTTAGAATTTCAATTTATTTTGTATAATTATAGAATTTTTCTTTAGTTCAATTTTATAAGGATCGTTGTTTATTCTCCTACTTAGAATTACCTTTTCGTTCTCCTATATCGCGTAGCAGCAACAAAATGAATTTAAGAAGCTGTACCTTCTAACAGGGAATACAGAAAAATTACGCAGTAATTCTGTATTAACACATTTTGTCAGAAGGCGTTGCATTATAGTACAGGGTGCGGCAGAATGATCTCCCGTATTTGGGTAGCCACGGGTGGGTGGGGGGTACAGCAACGGCGAGCGCGTCAAAATACGGCAGTGCTCATGCCATTTCCAGTTTAAATCATGGCTTGGTTGGGAGTGCACCGATTCTGCAACGAATGTTTCCTGCCATCATATCTCCTTGCGTACTGACATCGGGTGGCCCCCTCGTTCATCAGATTTGAGCTCCTGTGATTTTTTTCTCCGAGGCTACCTCAAGTCCCGCGTATATCGTCATCGTCCCAAACCTTGGAAGCTCTTAGGGATGTGATAACCCAAGAAGTTACTGCTATTCCACCCGAAATCACTCGCGGGGTCCTGGAAAACTATCGGGAGAGGCTCAATCAGTGTATTGAGAATGGAGATCGCCACTTGAGTGTTGTAATTTTTAAAACACGTTAATCTAAAACCGCATTATATGTACTTTTCAGGAATACATTTATCATTTTTGTATCTTGCTTGGCTTGAATTTTATTAGCTTTCCAAATCGGGGAGGTCATTCCGCCGCACCTTGTATTACGTGATTGAGCGGACATGCGTGTTTATAATATGCGTGCGTAATGCTGCTTGTTTTATGATATACTGCGACTGGATGGGATCTCTCAGTGAGACTTGAATGCGTTGTCGCCATTCACAAAGCAATTCCCTGTTCGTATCTGGACCAACGTGTATATAGTGTATGCCTCGCACATGTGCAGCTATGACGCAACGGCGTTTGAACACGCTCACGCTCGAACCTGTGTAAGCCCGTCAGGCCGAGTATTTATGGCGCCTATCTCGTATGGTACAATTTTGTAAAATAGTCAAGATCACAACTATAATATCAGAAATATCAACAGTTCGTTCGAAATAGATTTCGTTTGAATAGAAAATAATATTAGCGAAGCACACTCTTATAGAGGGTTAAAATTAGATAAAAAGAGTCTAGTAGTTTAACTCAATTTATGAATTACGGGAGGAAATACGCAAGATAATAATACGAGGGTAAGTCAAATATTATCTACACTTTACAATTACACATTACAAGCTTTGAAGGTTATCATAGTGGCGGCCGCTTGCGCATGCGTTGAGTTGACGCCTCTGTGGTCATGTTTGCGGAATTTAATCACGATCGCGTCATTTGTTTGCTATCTACAACAGCATAAGCATGTCAGCTCCGCTATTAGTTTGCACCAAAGAGGAACAACGAGCAGTGATCCGATTTTTGTGGTCAGAGGGTGTGAAAGGTGCTGAAATTCACCGGAGACTTTTGTCATAATACGGGGACAGTGCTTTATCTCGTAAAAGCGTTTTTTCGTGGATCAAAATGTTTCAAAGTGGCCGCGTAACACAAAAAGAGGGAGCTGGACAGCCGTCAACCTCGACCACCGACGACAATATTCAGCAAGCTCGGGAGATGGTTACAGTAAATAGGCTTTAATGCGCATGCGTAAAGTGTAAAGATGGCCGGCAAAGATATCTCTGACAAATTAGTGTGCAAAAGGTGTTCAGTTTCAATAAAAGTCTACGTGACTTGCGAAAAGTGTAAGTGTAATTACCATCCAAATTGTATTCTCAAAGTTAAGGGAACTTATGTGGAAGAGGAAGGAAAGGTTTACTGTTGTAAGAACATAACCTCGTTAAGTGAGAAAGATACAGAAATACGGAAATTGAATCTCAATATCCAGGAAAAGAACAACAGAATCAGAGAAAATGAGGAGAAGATTCGCGCGCTTACAGATGAAAATAAAAAACAGAAGCGGAATCTATCTAAAGATGAACAATGCAAGTGTGACGAAAAGGACAAAATAATTACGGAACTAAGATCGAGATTATTGAACTTAAACATTAAAATAATGGATCAATCTATGAAAGAATTTGAAGAAGAAATATTCGAAATAAATCAACAAATACACAAGGAAGAAATAATAAGGGACTGTGATTCACTAGCAGTCACAGATACCAATAGTAATAATCACAAGGAGATTCTGGAATACTTACATAAAATTGAAAAAACCATGCACACAGGGTTTAATGAGCTAAAGCGATCACTATTCACTAACACTACAAAAAAACAAACTAATGACAATTTAGTAGAAACTCAAATAAAAACAAATAAACAGTACGAAGCTAGCCGTCATCGTACTTCAAAAAATCCAGCGATGCAAACGCCACTACTGGAGAGTCAAAGCAATTCTAGTAGACAACCAGATATACATGCGATAGATATTAACATCAATCAAACGTCTGAAGACACGCCACCAAACGAGCATAAAATCGAGAAATATACCAAAAATAAGAAAAGCAGTGAAGAAAATAGTAATCAAAAAAAGAAATTTACGAAGCATCGCACGGAAGCAGTTGTAGGCACAAAGGAAAACGAACATGTGTCATATGCAAGCCAGCAGAGGCATTGGATATATGTGGGCAAGTATAAGGACGATTACGCTGAAGTGAAAATGAAAGAATTTTTGCAAAAGGAGTTCGGTGCAAATGAAAAATTTGAAATAAAAAAATTACAGAAACAAAATAGATGGACAGAAGAAAAGTACTGTTCTTTCAAAGTGGGAGTGCCCTTGGATTTGGCAGAGAGCGTTTACGTATCTAGTCATTGGCCTGTGGGAATTGAAGTTAAAAAGTACAAGTTTTTCCCAAAAGAAAATCAAACTCATGGGAGAGGCAGA
>JAROYF020000071.1:0-51212 GCA_029619325.2 Dynastes grantii
GTTTGGTTAGCATTATTTAAAGTACATAGTCTCTTTAGCCCATAGCTAGAGAGCGATTTTTGAATCAAAAGACCAGGATAAAATAGACAAGCTATTTTTCCTATGAAAAAAAGGGTCCAAAGAAAAAAACATAAGATCAAAATCAAAAGACAGAAATTTCAAAGCGATTTTTTACTCACCATGCTTTCTTGTGGATTTAACCATTTCTTCCCAAACCATTGATCTCCTCAGCGTTTGTGCTTATACACCCTCTACTCCTAGAAAAAAGGGGCGTGAAAATTTTTAGACCCACTACATGTAAAAATTTTTCACTACAGCATTCCTTTTTTCTACTCCCTAGGGTGAAATCCATAAGCACGCCGAGGATAACAATTGGGAAGAAATGGTTCTAAATTAAATCAACAGAAAGGAAGACGTGTAGTGAGTAAAAATTGAAATTTTTAAAATCTTTCCACCTCAGAAAAACATTAAAAAAAATGTATGTTGAAAATAAAAAGAAAAGGAGTTGATAGTATGAGTTTTATCTATGAAATTGTGAAGTTGAAACAAGAAATACAAATTCATGAAGAGTTAGCTCCTATGAATGTGAAATCGAGTTATGGGCTTGCATTGGGCTACAGGACGAAATAGGAAGTGATTCACAGGAAAATCTCGTAGTTATCTGTTTAGATACAAAATTTAATGTGACTTGTTACTCATTAGTTCATAAAGGCACGATAAATCAATCAGTTGTCCATGCGAGAGATATTTTCCAAAGAGCGATATTGTCAAATGCGAAACAAATTATTTTAGGACATAATCACCCTTCAAACGACCCAACACCAAGCGAAAATGATACTCGATTTACTAACAATATTGTTGAAAGTGGAAAACTTTGGAATACCTATAGTAGACCATTTAATTGTTGGAACAGATACCTATTATTCTTATCAAGAACATGGATTGATTCAAAAAATAGGCTTGAGTGTTTTCAATTCCGAAAGCACTAAACCCAAAAAGGAGAAATAGCATGAGTGAAATAAAGGAAAAAGCTGTTAAGAAAAAAGAAAAAGAAATAGAAGAATTGAACGCTAAAAGTGATAAGGAATATCAGAAATTGAAGTGGCAGAGAATAAAGAAATTTTAAATTGGATATGTACTCAGAATGATAAGGAATTGCTAAATGGAATAGTCAACGAAAATAAAAGTTTATTTTTAGCGAAACAATTCGCTTATTCAAAAGCTATTTCCTATCAAGTCAGGGGCATGGCGGTTGTTCAAGGGGAAAATATTTTATCGTGGTTAACAGAGTATTACAAAAACCCTGTTGTTATAGCGACTAAAGGAAAAGTGGTCAGTGAAAAAATAGAAAAAGGCAAAAGAATAGATGAAACAAAGAGTAGTAAAGAAAATAAGGCTAAATGTATTAATACTGTAAAAAAGTTGAACGTCCTAAGAATGACGAACCAAAAGGAAAAATGATGGAAGGAGAGCAATTAGACTTGCTAGCGTTTTTATAAGATGAAAAAAAAAATGAATGCAACAGACTACTACAATCAACGATTAAAACCACCAAAAGCTTTTATGAATGGTGTTGGGCGAACATGAGGACATATGTGTGGATGAACAAGAAACAGACTATCGTGGCTTCCAATCGAAGCCATGATGAAGTCATTCATAGACGATTAACCAAAAATTCACGTCTTAGCTTTTACGATAAGCATGAATACGTAGAAATAATTTTATCCACTTCAAAACGAATTGAACGGCAAGTATACTCTGTAGCTTCTAAATTTGTGGACGGAAAACAAGTGGTAAACATTGAATTAGTTAATCTTCATTTGTTCACAAACAACCAATATATCAAAGTATCATTTAATCATTGTGCGAACAGTTACCAGTTTGGGCTAGCACCTGTTTCATCTGGTGCAATGTGGGAAAGTTACGACCCATATATTTATCCAAATCAATGGAAAGAACGACTACAGCAGTATCAGAGCTGAAATACCTTGATTTAGATAGGCTTACTTATTACAGATTGGAACGATTCTACAAATATAGAGATAGATTGGAATACTCCAAAAGATTCAAGCAATACGAATAGAAGAACAATTTTACTACAATCTGCTTGATATGCGAGTGGTGACAATGAATTGGTTAAAAAATGGCGATTGTTTATCCGGAAATCGGAAAGATGTTTTTTAGATGTTCAACTTAAAAAAGAATTGGATAAGAGAAATGTGAAATTTGTTGAGGAATTGAAAACTATTTGAATCATCATGAAATAGAAAAATGTCCTACTCAAATGAATCTATTACGATTTCAGAATTACTTAATAAGACAAAAAAATACATTTCGTTATTACCCAAAACTACATTGGTTTATTGAAAGACATAGGTTTAGAAATTACGAATAAGCGACAGTTTCCCAAAGACCTTAAGAACGCCCATGATGAAGCTGTAGAAGTATTAACCTATGCAGAGAGAAATGGAGAGAACGGAGTTTGAAGAGCGAGCAAAAGCCTTATCTAACTGGAAATGACTATCTCAGATTATGTTTTCCTCCTTCCTAAAAGTCCTAACGATTTAGTGGGAGGAAGCAAAAGCATTGAAACACTGTGTGAGTAAACATTCCTACATTTTGGAACACAGTAAAGGCATATCGACGATTGTATTTGAAGAAAAAAAACAACGAAACAACCGTATTACACTATGGAATTTATAAATAACAGTGTTGAACAATTGTACGGCTTTAAAACAATTGGATAGATGAAAAGAGAATCCCAAAACCTGAAAGTCTGCTAAATGCGGTTGATGAATGGCAAGAAAGAGTTTTAAATACTAATAAAATGAAAAAAAGTGAAAAAAAGTCTCTTAGTTTGGAGCAAAGGAGACCTACCGATTGTTTGTTGCGCCCTTTTACTGTTGATTGTATCAAATAAAATTTATACAATCAATAGTAGCAACCAACAATAGAGGAGGAACTAAGATGATTCAAATTGAAGAAGTAGAAAATCAATATGTTGTATTGAAGAATGAAAAAGAAATTGGACGTTTTGACACAGAGAAAGAAGCAAAGAGTTTGCGATAGCTCAAACGGAATATCCTATACTAGAAGACTAAATACTGACAAAAAGCAATATATTGAACACAAAGCGTATCTTAAAAGAAAAAAACGGAGGTGTTTTTTGAAAGTCGATGGTGCATTGATTAAAAGAAAACGAAAAGAACTCAAAATGACTCAGAACCAACTTGCAGAGGGAATTTGTAAGCAGGCAACTATCAGTAATATTGAAAAAAAGAAACAAAGCAAATAGTATGACTATTCTTGTAAAATTGTGTGCTAGACTTGATTTGTCTATTGACCAAATCACACAACCATTTGAAGAAGTGGAAATAAAAAATCAACTACAAACAATTAGTAAAAAAATATACACGAATGAATTATCAGAAGCTAAAAACTAGTTAAAGCGCTAACTCCAAAGGAGAATGACCTTACAGAAATTTCCAAAAGCGAGTTAAATTTGTATCAAGGGTATCTTGCAATTCTTGATGAAGAAAATGAATCTATGGGACTTTTTTATTTGAATGAAATCCTGTTGAGTACGGAAGGTTCATTGGCAATTCATCGAGTTTTAGCTAGTGCTGCATTGTTGAAATTTTACACGAGTAAACAGATGCTTCTGCAAGCAAAATCCTTTATTGATAATGTTCAGAAAGAGCTAGAACACGTAAAAGAACTAGACTCAGACCAAAGATTAACACTATTTTATTATGAAGCGGCTGACTATTGTAAGCAAGCTGGAGACTTCGAAAAAGGACTTGATTTTTGTGAACAAGGATTGTCCGTCTGTGTGAATAATTTCAGTCTGATAAATTTAGATAGATTGATGGAGAAGAAAGCAGAACTGTTGCAAGAACTTAGCGATTCCACTGCTGAATCTGAATTTGATTTTGCAGAGCGACTAAAGGAATTAATGAAATAACAGACAAGAAAAAGAGCCGTTTAAACAGGTTCTTTTTCTTTTTGTGTAGAGTCAAAGCGTTGCTAAACATAAAGTATAAAATAACGAAATTTTAAAAATTTAAAATGCTGTTCGCTTGATTATGCGAATGTACGTTCGTGTAATTTTGGTAAGGTGATTCGGATGTTTGAGACAGAATTAAGATTTGACTACTCAAAAGAACCAAGAAGAGACATACTTTGTATCGATTGTAAAAACTTTTACGCATCTGTAGAATGTGCGGAGCGTGGCTTAAATCCACTGACAACAAAACTAGTCGTTATATCATATCCTAGTGATAAACCCGAAGAACGAGGAAGTGGACTGATTTTAGCGAGTAGCCCAGCTGCAAAGCGAGCATACGGCATATCAAACGTCAGTCGAGCAAGAGACCTACCTTTCCCCTATCCCAACGATTTAGTGATTGCCGCTCCTAGAATGAAGGTCTATATGAAAAAAAATATGGAAATCAATAACATTTATAAAAAATACGCAGATGAAGAAAATCACCATGTCTACTCCGTTGATGAATCTTTTCTTGATGTCACGAATACAAAACGACTCTTTGGGTGTGAGTCAGCGTATGAAATGGCTAAATTGATACAAACAGACGTGTGTAAGCAAGCAGGATTTACACAACTGTCGGAATAGGCGACAATCCCCTACTAGCAAAATTGGCGCTAGACAATGAAGCAAGCACAATAGAGATATGAAAGCCGAATGGCGGTATGAAGATGTTCCTAAAAAACTTTGGAAGATTCAAGAACTTACAGATTTTTGGGGTATTGGCAATCGGTATGCCAAGCGATTAAAGATGTATGGAATCAAACAATTGATGATTTAGCCCATACCAATTACTATGAGCTAAAATCCCGCTTTGGAGTCATAGGAGCGCAAATGTACGCCCATGCGTGGGGCGTTGACCGTAGTTTTTTAGGGAAAAAATTCAACCAAAAGAAAAATCTATTGGAAACTCACAAGTGTTGCATAGAGACTATACTAGACGAAATGAAATTGAGATAGTGATAAAAGAAATGGCTGACCAAGTGGCTATACGATTGCGTAGAATCAATGCAAAAGCCCAGGTAGTCTCTTTATGGATTGGCTTTTCAATGGGCTATCAGGATACTTCAGGTAAACATGGATTTCATCAACAAATGAAAATTTATCCTACTTCTAGTAGCAAGCAGCTTGCGGAGTATCTCTTACAAATTTTTTTATCGTCATTATAATTTTCAAGATATACGGAATATTGGCGTAAATTGTTCAAAATTAGTGTATACAGACGCAATTCAGTTAGATTTGTTTTCTGAACCTGAAAGACAAGTGCAAAATGTATTAATAGATAGAGCTGTTGACGTAATCCGAAAGAAATATGGATTTAAGAGCATTGTACATGCTACGAGTATGTTAGAGGGCGGACGTGCGATTGCTAGAAGTAGTTTGGTTGGAGGACACGCAGGCGGTCAAGCAGGAATCGAGAGTGTCGAAAATGGCTAATGAACAAATGACGAAGAAAGAAATCAATCAAGTGCTGACGAGAGCTTTTAATCAACGTTTAGTCTTGTATTTTATGATTCTTGGAGCTTACTATGTTCTGTTTTTTTCATCTTATTGATTTCCTCCTCTTATAGTGAATGAATGCAAAATAGATTTATATTTTATAATGAACCTTTTCCTTAGAAATGTCATAGTACTCAAATATCAAAAACAATAAATAATTTCACATCTGTGTGAAATTATTGACATATTTAAAAGAAAAAAGCAATAAAATGTAAGAGAAAATTCATCTTGTTTTAGAAAAGAACAAGACAAAAAAACTACCTTCCGCTAACATTTTACACGATAACACAAAAAAACAAACGTTTTTGCCTTTTAAATCAAACAATTACCACCAATATTTTTATATTTAGATCAAAAAAATAAAAAAGCCACTATTCGGTTATTATATTAGCCGTCACATTAGCCGTCAAGTATAGAAAGGATTTGATATTATGGCGAGAGGAATAAATATTTACAAACGAAAAGATGGTCGTTGGGAAGGCAGATACCCCAAAGAAGAAAACCAGATGGGTCTATTTTCTATGGATATGTTTATGGATACAAGTATAAAAAAGTAAAAGAAAAACTTATTGAACTAAAAGCAAATAATAGTTTGAAAGAAGCTTCACCTAACTGCAATGTAGCATATAGTGGCACTTTTAAATGTTGGTCTTTAAATTGGCTAAATAATTTGCAGAACGGGTCACTTAAATCTAGTACAAAAGCAAATTATTTAAATAAAATAGAGGTTCATTTAATTCCTGAGTTCGGCTCACTACCTTTGGAAGATATCTCTTTTGAAAGGGTGGATCGCTGGGTCAAGAGTATAAAAGAAACTTTGAAAATGAGCTCTATAAATTTAATATTTGGTATTTTAAAAAGATGTTTAGAAGCAGCCGTTAGTTATGGATATTTATTTGAAAATCCTTGTCAAAAAGTTAAGTTACCTGCAATAAATAGAGCAAAAATGCGTGCCTTAACAAGAAAAGAGCAAGTTCTATTGGTGACTAAGTGTAGTAATGATTCCAAATTTTTTCCCTATTCTTTTCGCATTAGAAACCGGGCTGCGTATTGGAGAAATTTGTGGACTGAAATGGGTAGATATTTCTTTTAAAGAAAAAATATAAAAGTTAATAGAACAAGGCAAAGAATCGCATTGGATTCAATAAAAGTAAAACTTTAATTATAGAAGATTCACCTAAAACATTTGCATCTATGAGAAATATACCCCTCACAAACAGGGCTTTAGAAATACTTGAAAAAGTCAATAATGAGGAAATTTGTGAGTATGTATTCACTTTTAAAGGAAAACCACTAGAACCACGAACTTTAAGCAGAAGATTTGATAAAATTGTTAATCAATTAAATTTAAAAGATGTAACTTTTCACTCGTTAAGACATACCTTTGCAACTCGGTGTATTGAACTAGGTGCAAATATTCCTGCTATTAGTAAATTATTAGGTCATTCGTCTATTAAGTTGACGTTAGACACTTACACTACACCTTTATGAAGAGCAAATCCGAGCCATAGATTCGTTAAATGATTATACTGAAAAATTTCACATAATCACAAAATATAAGTTATTTGAAAACCGTCACTCAAGCCGTCAGTGCTAATCGCTATTGCGCGCTAAATAAGCTTTTTAGATGTATTGTCTTGTTCTTTTCTAAAACAAGATAAATATTGATTAATTTTAATGTTTTTCTATAAATTTGAAATATTTAACACTATTTAGAAAAGGCTACCTATTAAATTTTCAAGAGAGGAGGATAGATCGACAGATGGAAGAATATCTTCAACATTTTTCGAATATTTATCAAAATCAAACTTTCAAGATTAAGTACCCCAGGATTTCTGAGGAAATGGAAAATATTTGTACAGAGTTCAAGAACTGTGTTCATGAAATAAAATATGATAACATTTTAAGCTCAATAAGTAGGCTGCACGGATATGATTCAAAATTACAAATTATTATGGGTCTGATTAATGAAGTACATGAAACGATTAGTGAAGAAGAGTTATTGATTATGGTACAGAATGATTACAAGAATTTGTATAAAGAATTAATGGGATATAGATTAAATGAGAATGTACCATTATCTCTATTATCTTTTATTTGTTGAAATCAAATATTTAGAACAAAATCACGTATTTTTATTAGGAGGAAATAAGAATGAAAAAAATGAAAATTGCAGCACTATCAACATTGTTAGTAAGTACAGTTGTATTGTCAGGTGGGTTATCAGCATTTGCTGATTCAACTTACTCAACACCAGGTCATGTCACTTTGACGGAAAATGATGAGCCAACAGGTCCAGTTAATCCAACAGACCCAACAAAACCAATTGTAGATCCAGAAGAAGAAGGCGGAAAAGAAACAGGAAATAAAGGACCTTTATCTCTTGATATAGCACCAAAATCATTTGACTTCGGTACACAAAAAATGTATACAGGGGAACATACATACCAAGCAGTCAATACTGCAGATGCAACTGCAGGAATTACAAACCAATACCTACAAGTAACAGATAACCGTGATGCTGATACATTTGGTTGGGTTATTACAGTGAAACAAGATCGCTATTTAACAGATGATACAAAAGGAAATACATTGACAGGTTCTATCATCAATATTCCAGCTGGAGAGGCACGTAATAACTTAGCTGCTGATCCGACTGCGGTAGATGCAAAATTAAAAACGTCAGCAGTAGCAATTGACCTAACAGAACAACGAGTATTTGAAGCACCGGAATCTGTAAAAGCAGGTAAAGGAACAAGTACATCACTATGGTCAGCAGCAGATGTCAGCTTAACGATTCCTGCAAATGTTGCAAAAGCTGGAGACTATACAAACAATGTTGTATGGACATTGACTGCAGAAGTTGGCAAATAAAAATAAAAATATAACTAAAGTTATCGAAGGAGAAAAAATGAAAAAAACAAGTTTATTATTTAGTGCAGCAATTTTAAGCTCTCTATTCTTAGGAACAGGATCTGCTTTTGCTGTTGCAGACGGACCTGGATCACCTGATGTTCCAGCTCATGGTGAAGGGTCTATTGGATTTACAGAAAATACAGGACCAACTGGACCAGTAGACCCAACAGACCCAAGTAAACCAGACCCAACAGGACCAGATGGCGAGAACGAAAATACAGATGCAGATGGACCCTTATCACTAGATGTGTACCCATCAAAATTTGAATTTGGTTTAGCAAATCCAGTAGATATGAAAGAAAACACTTATGCTTCTTCTGTCACAGGAAATCATTTCTTACAAGTAACAGATAACCGCAGTGATGCAGACGGCTGGTCAGTGACGGTTGCTCGTTCAGAATTTACATTAGATGGCGGAACAGATAAACTAACTGGTTCGATTTTCACATTACCTCTTGCTACAGCAGTTGGACGTAATGCTTTGTCTGCTATTCCTGTGGATGCAGATTCAACTTTAACGACTGCGGGTGTTGACACAGCTATTCCTGTTGGTGATGGAAATGCAGTGACAATCTTTGGAGCAGATGGAACGGCAAATGTTGGGAAATCAACAAGTACGTATACTTGGGATGCAACAAAAGAAACATTGACTGTGAAACAAAACACAGCAAAAAAGGAACCTTCAAATCAACAGTTAACTGGACAATTACTGCAACACCAGCTTCATAATTAGTAATAAAATCCCTCCATCTTTCTAGGTGGAGGAATAAATTAGGGAAGATATTCAGGAGGAATACAAATGAAAAAAACAAGTTTATTATTTAGCGCAGTACTATTAGGCTCATTAGCTGTAGGAACAGGTTCAGCATATGCTGCAGGAACTGGGACGGCTGCAGATCCTGCACAAGGTACTGCAACAATTCTATTTAAAGATAATGATTCTACAACAGGTCCAGTAGATCCAACAGATCCAACAAAACCTGATCCAACACCGCTACCAGACGATGAAAATGACAAAACAGATGCACCTGGTCCATTGTCATTAGATGTGTATCCAGCATTCTTTAGTTTCGGCGAACAAATGGTTGATTTAGCAGGTGGTACTTATGATTCAGTAAAAACTGGTACACACTATGTGCAAGTAACCGACAACCGCGACGATTTAGGTGGTTGGACTGTATCCATGAAACGTACAGAATTTGAAAATGCATCAGGAAACAAACTAACAGGTTCTGGTTTATATATCCCTGCAGGAACAGCTAGAAATACATTAGTTGCAGATCCAACTGTAGCAGATTCTAATGCAAAACTTGGTTTAGCTGAAGGAACTGGCGACTTTTCTGGTATGTACGCAATCGGTTTAACTGAATCAAAATTATTCGGTTACGGCAATGATGTAACTAACTTGGTAGGTAAAGGAACCACCGCTTATTCTTGGGATGCATCTGCTGAAAAACTACATGTACCAGCAGGAGTAGCTAAAAAAGGAACCTTCACATCAACTATTGACTGGACTTTAACTGCAGACGTAATGAACTAAGAAACTAACTTAAAGGATGAGATACTGTATGACTAGAATCGGATGGAAGAAAAAATTAGTGGCGCTTGGATTAACCGTTTTATGTCTTGGGGGCATGAGGGGTCCTATTGCGTATGGAGACAATGACGACAATACTTCAGCAAATACAGGTGTTGGTTATAGTGTTCAAAAAGTAGACCCAGGAAATGAAGTCAACGATGCCAGTTCTTTTTATGATTTAGCCGTGAAGCCTGGAGAAAAACGAACAATTAAAGCGAAGCTAGTGAATCCTTCCGATGAAGAAATCACTATCGAATCAAAGCTCTATACAGCTTCGACTAATCAAAATGGGGAAATCAGTTATTCATCACAACCTGATGAGTTTGATGATAGTTTGAAAATAAAGTTGACAGATATTGGCGAAATTACATCCTCAGATGTGAAAGCAACCTTGAAACCAAATTCAGATAAAACAATTTCTGCAACAATTCAAGTACCAAAGGATGCAAAAGATGGGGTGATTCTTGGGTCTTGGTATTTTGAAAAACTAGGCCAAGGAGAAGCTGATAAAGACGATAAAGGGATTGTCATCAAGAATAAGTACAGTTATGCTATGGCAATCAAACTCACTGTCAATAAAGAAATTGAGACACCTAATTTAAATTTACTGAGTGTAACCACTGGATTAAACAATTATCGAAAGGTCATTAATGCGAATATCCAAAATGATCAACCGGCAGTTGTTTCTAATCTAAGTATGACCGCGCAAGTTATGAAAAAGGGCAATTTGATGTCTTATATGAAAATAGTGCAGAGAGTATGATCATGGCGCCAAATTCTAATTTTCCATTTCCAGTTTTTCTTGGGGAAGAACAATTAAAGGCTGGAGATTATACGCTGAAGATGACTGCAAAAGCAGTGGATCCTAAATGGGAAGCGAAGACGTGGGAATGGACACAAGATTTCACGATTACGTCTGAAGAAGCAAGAAAATTAAATGAAGAGGCCATCAATGATCCTCATCAGGAAACGCAATGGTGGCTTTACGCTTTGATTGGCTTAGGTATTGTACTTATTCTCGGTCTCCTTCTCTTTTTACTTTTAAAAAAGACGAAAGAGAAAACAGCGAGAAAAGGAAGAAGCAGAGCGCAGAAGAAGGAAAAAAGCTAAACAAAAAAAGGCAAGACAAAAAAAGAGAAATTGAAAAGAGAAGAAACTAAATCATAGAAAGGAAAGAGAATATGAAAAATAAACTTTCTTTGATCATTGGTGTGTTACTCGGGTGTATGTTGCTATTTACTGCACCTACAGGATACGCCGATGATGTTTCTTCTGTTGGAACAACACAAGGATCAGTCATTCTAAGTGGCTGGGAGATATTCCCAAGCCTAAGCCTAATAAGCCAGAAGGACCACAAGGAAATTCAAGCTTAAAACCGAGTACAGGCGGGAAATACTTACCCCAAACTAATGAAAAGAAAAGCCAGTTACTTAGTAGTTTAGGATTGACTTGGTTAACAGTTCTCGGCTTGATCCTATTTGTATTTAAACGTAGAGAAAAAGAGGAAGAAGGTGAGCAACAGTGAAAATCAGAAAGTTAGTGAGAACGTTGGGTGTTTTCATACTATTAGGCCAACAGTTGATGGTAGGGACAAACGCCTTTTCAATAGAAACAACGGATTATTCCGATTCCCCACTGGAACTTACCGTCGAAGGAAATAAGGAATTGTCTCTTACTTCAAAGACTCAAACCGTTTCCGTAGACTTAAAAGATACTACCTCTTCTTCTGATACACCATCAGCTAAATTGCAAGAGCCTGTTTATGCCATCTGGTTTCCTGAGGGAGTCAGTTATGCTGGGACAAGTTCTCCAATTTCGGTAGAAACGTATCAAGATCATATTACCTTCCAATTTGTCAATAACAAAGAAAAAGAAGCATCTTTTTCTTTTACGGCAAATACAGAAGAGAATCCAGATGAGCTTAAGCTGCAAGCGACCCGATCCGGTGTCGGTCTGGATATACAATCAAATGATCTGCTACTGACCCCAGTAGAGGATATAACTACACAAACAACAGAAGAAAAGAGTACTGATTCGTCAGTAAAACAATCTGAGGAATCAGAAAAATCAGAAGACTTAAATGAAGAAACAGAGTCAAAAGAAACAAAAGAGGTTGATATTGCGCCCAAAGAACAAACAGCTCGTTCGTTACCAGAAGGCACAGTATTGGAAAATGGGATGGAAGTTTCCGATGATTTTGCCGATGGAATTACTGTAGATGAATACTTAGCTCAATATACCTTTCCGCACTTGCCTAAAACAGGCGTGACGGATGCTTATGAATCTACAGAAGTGGATTTGCGCACATTTGCACCAAGTGAAATTGCGTTGGTGAAAGATGGAGCAAGTTTAAATGCGGCAATTTCAAATCCAAAGATTAAAGCCATTAGCATTGTGAAATCATTTGCTATGAATATTGGCATAGTAAGTGATGGAACAGCAAACCGTCAGTTAGTAATAGAAGGAAATAATTTGTTAGTAGATTTCAAGTTACAACTTTCAAATTTTACAGGTAGTAATAATATAATAACATTACAAAATTTGAATATGTATCATGCGAACTACTACGGTGCGATTAGGCCGACTGCAAATACATCACTTTTACAATTCCACAACATAAATGATTATGGTTCGCAAATTATAAGCTCCCAAGTTTTACCTGTTAAAATTTCTGGAGATTTTACAAACAGATTTACGACAATTAACTACAAATCACCAATTGATGGTAATAATGTGAATACCCAATACGGAGATCAACAAAATTTTGAATCATCAAACTTAGAATTTTTAGCTGACTCTGTAACTACCTTAGAAACTTATAATGGAGAAAATATTGATTTGACGGCAGTTGGTGATGTCGTTGTATACGAAAATGCCAAATTGAACTTGATTGCTGGAAAGCAATCTAATGGTCGTGGAGAAGGAGTTTCGGGCTATGGAATAAGTTCTCGGTACGCATCAAATTTTATTATGAAGAAGAACTCTGAGGTTAGCTACACATATAAAGACTCCGGTAACGGTTATCGAAATGCCTATGGAATTGTATACTTTAATGGTGCTGGCACGTTTACTGTGGAAGATGGAGCAAAAATGAATGTGATAAAAGATAGTCACTCAGGTTCTAATGGGCTGATACACTTTAATCAGGGTGGGACATTTAATCTAAGTAAAAACAGTACGATTGATATGGATGTTATTGATGCTTCTGCAGGTGCTAAAGCTGTATACCTGAATAGCTATGGATCAAATTATCCTGTATTTAATATTACTGACAACAGTCGAATGACAGTGAATATGAAATCAACAGGAACGGGAACAAACCCAATTATCGATGCGGGTGCTTATGCGACAGTGAATATTGATTCAGGTTCAACATTGGATATTCAAACTCAAGGATATAAGGGAAATATTATCAACTTGGGTGCGGAAATGCTTCAAGAAAAACGTCATTTACTGTTGGTGCGGACGCAAATTAAATGTCAATGCTCAAGGTAGAACAACCTCAACAACAGATGTAGTAAATGTAGGAAACTATGCTGCATTTAAGATTGTTCGTATGGGTTCGTTTAAGCTTTCTGCCAACATGGCACGTTATCTGTTTACGGTCGGTACCAACTCGACCTTCCAATTTTCCGATGCACTATTGGTTGACTTTGGCTACACGCAAGAGCCTGTTGCTGCAAGTGCATTGATCAATATGTCTGGTAACGCCGGGAAATTTTTAATAGATATTCAACGGGTGAAAGCTTGGAATCGATCGAATGTACCATTAAATGATGATACACCTACCTATGATTGGAATCCCAAAGTTTGGAATGGAAATTCCATATGCAGCAACTGCTGTAACCAGTGCAAACATCATCGGAAACTCAACAACAGTCGGTACTGCAGAGAGCTTTAAAAGAACTTTAATACAGGACCGACAAATGGGTTCCAACGATTGTTATTTGAGTTTATTCCCGATGTTAAGGTATTGATTGAAAACCAGCCAGTAGATGATCCTGCAAATGAAAAATTCAAAGATTATCAAAGGGTTAACAAATGCAGGCGCCTATGTTCGAATTACAGATAAATCAGCAGCTGGTGCTGCGTATTCTTCATTCCCTGCCTCAAATAATACTGTAAGTGATCCGACAGTTGGAGGAACGAATCCAAACTATACGGTTATTGCTGATAGTCAAGGATACTTTGAATTTGAAGTACCAACATCTGCCAATGTACCGTTTATTGCAGGTTCAACCATTAGTGCCTATGCTTTCTTAAATGGGAAATCTGACTCGACAGATCCTATAGGGTCAACAGATGTACCAGAGGAAGAGTGGGACAAGGTTGTTAGCGATAAAACAGCACCAACAGCGACTGGAATAGAACAATCATTTGCAGTGGGAGATACGCTTCCAGAAGCAAAAACGTTTGTAAAAGACGCAGCAGACAGCAATCCTAATACGACAATTACTGCTTCTTATAAAGAAACAAATGACGTATTAAATGGTTACCTGTCAACAGTTGGTGATTATGATGTGACCATTATTTTGACAGATACAGCAGGAAATGCTTCGGAAGTTAGCGCAAAAATGCATGTCTTTGATACAACCGCAAAAATCGAAGGACAAGATATTGAGTTAAAAACTTCTGAAGTTGATTCAATAAGCCGTACAGAATTTGAAGAGCGAATGAAAACAGAGATTGATGCAACTGCTTATGCAATTGTGGATAGTCAATACAAAAATTTAGATGATAAAATTGTCTATGATTTTTCAAGCGTAATACAATCTGCAGGCGTATATACTGTTACACTAAGCGTACCAGCTTCTGAATCAGGTGGAATCAGTGTTCCTGTGAAAACTATAACTGTTACGATTAAGAGTAATGGTCCGACCGCTCCGGTAGATCCAGATAATCCACAAGAGGAACCACTCCTCCTGAGGGAACAGAGAATCCTGGGACAAATGCGACAGGCGATTTGCGAATGGATTATGCACCATCAGCAATTACGTTTGGTACAGTTCTATTTGCCTATTCTGAAGAAACATATAATGCAACCAAGCCTAAGAACACAAATGGCGCAGAGATGACCAAACAATGGATTCAAATTTCTGATGATCGTACATCGTTAAATGGATGGTCTGTAAAGGTCAGTCAACCAGAGGAATTTAAAGATGCTCAAGGAAACAAAATTCTTGGAACAACGTTAACTATTCCAAAAGGGATTATCAATAATTCAATTGATGGAACGATTGATACAACCTCTGTGGATTCAAAAATGACCGCTAATTCTGTGGGATTAGGTGCAGGAGCCTCTGCGACACTCTTTGGTGCCAAGGATGCTGGAGCAGATAGTATCGGAAAGAAAATCAGTACCTATCAATGGGATCCTACTAAGGTGACATTGAACGTACCTGGTGGAAAAGCGAAAACCAATACTGCTTATGAAACAGAAATTGTCTGGTCACTTGTAACTGAACCAACTCAATAAACAAAAATAGTTGCTGCCTGTCCAAATTCTGCGGGTGTGTCAATATAGTGACTTTGAGCAGCGAAAATCACCTAGATTTCGGGCTCTTTGTCAAATGGTGTTGTTTTTAAATTAAGCCATAAAATTGAGAACATTTCGGTGTTCTCTTTTTTGTTTTTTAAATGAGTTCGCAGAGACCTTGTTGGAAAAAGAACCCGCAGACTTGATGGCGAAATGTTCAAAAGCCAAAAGCAATCCGTTTGATTACTTTAATTGGGTTTTTTTTTCCTTTCTATTTTCCCCATTGAAATAGTTTAATCAAAGCATTACAAATGGTTTTTTCGATGTTTTCCCAGGTAGAGAATGGCTTTCGAATTTTTATTCAACTGCGTAGGCAGTTGGTCAATACAAGTAAAGAAGTCCTCATAATCCTTTTTTTTAAAAGGTTTCAGGAGTTCTTGATAAAAATTTTGTTTTCTGAGGTCAGAATCCACGGTTAGGAGATGGTCCAAAAAATTCTGATTCGGTTACATATCTCTTTTGAAAGGGGAAACCGTTTGAGCGCACTGTAATTGATGTTTTTAAATTTTTTAAAAACGTTTTGCCAATATTTTTTTTAAATTGCGATAGTTCTTTTGTGCAATGGAATCACTTTTTCAGTTGATTCATTGCCTGAATTCGCTGCTTATTAAAGGCTCTACCAGTTGTTGAATCACATGAAATCGATCAATTGAAATTTCAATGTAGGAGTAGAGTTCGGGGAAACGTTAGGTTTAAACCAATATATAACCGATTAAACCTAACTAATGTTCGTTTTTTTTTAAAAATATATGTTTTGATAAAAAAAAAATTCATTCGTGTTTTCAGTTGAATAACTAATGAAAATAAACTCATGAAACAATTATGTAACTATCACATATTCTAAAATTTAAAATTTTATCCTAGAGACTTCAATTTTGTGTTTTTCGTTGTTCTGAATCTAATCTTTTGATTCGTTCGTTAATCCTTTTTAGCCCCCCAATATTTTTTCAATTTCGTATACTTTCTTTAAGGAACAAATACGCATAAATAAAAAAAATAAAATACGGTACTCAAAAATTTAACCAAGATATTTTACTGCAGTTTAATTTTTGAGTACCGTTCTATATTTTGACTTCATTTTAAAAACTTGTTATAATTCAGGTGTAGGTAAAAGGTACTGGTAATACCTTTTTCAAAATTGCTTCGGCAGTGGATTTGGGACTAGCAAGAGGATTACTCCTTTAAGCTTTTTATTTTTTACAATCTCTAACAATAGATTAACTATTGTTAGGATTGCTATAATGTCTTTAAACATTATAGTCAAATTCAACCTTCCTCATTCCACTGGTATTCATTGGCAAACCTCCCTACAAACCAACGTTTCTTTCTAGAATTGAAAAGTTGAGAGTGGTTCACCACGACCAAATACAATATACTACACCTGAATGGTAACAAGCTACTGTCATAACTATAGCATATTTTTTATTTGTTCTATATACATAAATTGGTATTTTTTCGTTACTCAGCTCTAAAGCTTTTTTGATTAGTACAAAAAAGAAAAAAGTAATAATATCTTTTTCTTTGGGCATTACTCTGTGATTTTATCTGTATTTTTCTTGCCTAATCGTGAATCAATCAACTTCAGGACCTCCCTTTCATTTGATTTCAGCCTTTATTTCCTTTATCTTTAGTGTGGCCACGTCAACCTTAGTTTCTGATCTGTCTTATCTTTAGAACTCGATGTTTCCTCTTTCTTTTTTGATGTTTGAATGGTTGAGGTCTGTTCTGTGGGTGGGCTCATGCGACTTTGATTTAGATAAATAAGTTTTCGATTCATTCGAACAAACATTAATATGATGAGTACACATGCTATATATAATTATTAATTAACGGTAGACAAAGCTATTTCAGCTGTAATAAGACAGCTGAGTTTAGAGGACGAATCACTTAGTTAAGAATAACTGTAAAAGTATTGATTTCTGAAACATTCGTCAAAGTTTTCTATTCCTTAATTTTTTTACAATTAAATTCTTTTTTTTTTTTTAGTGGAATGGTTCTTTCATAAAAAGTATAGAACACAGTCACTTGCGTAGCATAATGATAGTATAAAATTAATGATAAGAGAACCTTATTTCATAATAATACCAGTAATGAACTATTGTTCACGAGAGAACAAGAGTTCATTACTGGTATTAAAATATATATTGATAATTTGATCGATTTTAGCCATATCTTGCAAAGGTAGAGATTCAATTTTTTTGGAGTTTTCTTTTGAAATCAAGTGATTTCAACTGCGAAATAATTATTTGGCCTGTGGTTTCTAATTCAATTGGTAATGAATAGTGTGTGGGCAAATTTCTTATTGTAGAAGTAATTGGGCAAACAATCGCAAACATTGTTTTACGATTAAAATCATATCTGAATACGACTAATCCTGGTCGCCTTTTTTAATTTCTTTTTCCTATAGAAGGATCAAAATCAATCCAAACAATATCTCCTTTTTTGGGAATGTAATTTTTTTCATTAAAATCAAGCATTAGAAAAGTTCTCTCCTTCAGGAGTCAAATCTTCCCACTCATCTTTTCATAGTATTCTGCTTGTTCCCCACCACTAAACGGATCTTCTATTTTTGGAACTAACGTAATTGTCCCGTCATCAGAATAAATTACAATATATTCTTGATTTTCTGAAGGTTTTCTTCCGTTATCCGACGGCAATGTTATAACTACGGAACTACCTTGTAATCTTGATTTTGTAACAAGCATAATATCACTCCTTTATTTTTAATATAATATGCAACACTAAATCACGCAAGGATTACTAACGTGTTTTTAGTTTAGATTAAAAGCTATCAAAACTTAAGTATTGATAGCTTTTTGGTGGTGTGATAGAATCAAGGTTACAAGGCTGTCATATCTTACTATCATAAATAGAGAGAAAATGAGGTGGAAATTTTGATTTTGGTTACAAGGAAATTGAGTACATGGGGGCAAGATTTAGAATCACAAATTATCTCTCTTTAAAAAAAGCAGGATGTAAAAGAATTTATACTGAAAAAATTTACTGGAACAAAATTAGAGAGAAAAGAATTTCAATTATTGCTTAATGAATTATCTGAAGGTGATACGTTAGTTGTGACAAAGTTAGATCGATTTGCCCGTTCAACTGTTCAAAGGATTAGAAACTGTTCAAAATCTTTTTAATCGTGAAATAAGAAGTTCATATTCTAAATATGGGCATAATTGAAAATACACCGACAGGTCGTTTTAACATTACGATATTTTCAGCATTCGCAGAATTTGAAAGAGATATGATTATAGAGAGAACACAAGAAGGAAAAGCACTAGCCAAATTGAATCCTAATTTTAGAGAAGGAAGACCTAAAAAGTTTAGTAGAGATCAATTGGATTTAACAAGTAGATTACTGAAAACTGATACAACGAAAAGTGTGTCGCGAAAAACAGGTATCAGTGAAGCCTCTTTATACAGAGAGAAACGAAGAAGAAAATACCAAAACTTATAGGAACATCTAATTATCGTAAATGTACGGTATTAAATCACTTCTAGAGTATGATTCGAACAAGTACTGGACACTTACAGTTTATATATGTAAGAACATGAAAACAGGAATATAAATACCCAGAAGTTTGACAGTTTTACTCTTTCTGTATTTTATTTATAAAGCCGATGAGGGCAATAAGGGCAATTCCCTATAACTCGGCTTTGTGAATAAAGCAAAATTATTAATAAGAAAAGTCAATGAAATATCCTGCTATAGATGATTTCATTGACTTTGTAATTGAAACAATATGGTGTACTCGCTAATGTGTCATTTAGGGTCGTTGCCATTATCTACAGTAATGTAGTTTGTTTTGTTTTCCTAGAATACCACGTGTTTTGAATCAACTGTTTTAAAGAATAAGCTTTCACTCCACAGAATAAATTCGGATACAACGCATCCTATGTTTAGATTCCTGTTTCTATCCTTTGTAATCGATTAAATTTTGAAGCTAGTGTTCCAATCTTTTTCGAAATTTTATTGTTGCATTGCAGACAATGGTACATATCATGTATCAGAGGTGCTTGAACATATAGCTTTGCATTTGGAACATATTCTGCTACAAGGATAGTTTTGATCAACTTCAATGAATTTTATGTTTTCTCCTTCACACTTATATTGAAGTTGTCTCTTTAATTCATAATAACACTCTTTTGCCAATTTCCTCTTTCTTTTCTGATCTTTCATTAATTCGTGGAGAGGTAAGTATGAGAATCACAACTTTTTCAGGACGTCTTTTGATAAGTGAGGCAGTAACTTTATGCCAATAATCTACTCTGATATTAAATAATTTTCTATAGAATTAACTGAATTTTTGATTCTAATTTATGGAATTTCTTTTTTATTAAAAACGAGTCATCTCTATTCATTCACTTTTCGATGATACTGTTTTTTTAACCTGTTTAGCATTTCTTCTCAAGTTTTTTGACTTTGTCAGAGTAGCTTATTAGTATAGTTTTCACCAGTAGAAAGCGTTACTGGATAATGACCATCTAAATAAATACCCAAGGTACCACTTGTCTGAGTGACTGCCTGGTTTAATTTCTATGCCTGCTAGATACCAATATTTTCCGTCAAATGAAATTCTAGGATTATATACTTTTTTATTCATTGGCAATTGTACGTTAGTTTTAATCCAACCTATTTTTTCTAATAACACTGAATGATTTTAAAATTTAATACGCGTTGAATCGTTGTAAAATGAAGGTCTTGTTTTTTTTGGTCTTATATTTTGGTGTTTTAACAGATAGATTACTTGAACAGCCTATTGTATGAAACCACTTTCTATAGGCATCACAGGCATCTTTCACTGCTTGTTTTGCTATATTATTCGACACTAAACTCAACCAACGGTACTTAGGTCGTTTTTCATTTTTTGTAATATGTTTTCGAATCACCTGGTCGGAAAGGAATCCTTATTAAATCGATAATTCATACGTTGCATACTTATTGTATAATTGTATACCCATCGAGCTGTTCCTGCAGATTGCCAGGTTTGACCTTTTGTTCATTAGTGGGATATAATCTTACTTTTTTCCTCGAATCACTGTTCTCACCTTCTTTTGATAGTAATATTCTTTACTAAAGCATTAGAAACATATCCTAAATTCATCTCATTAGTTACTGATACACATTGAAGCGGAATACTAGTCATATTTTTCTCGTTTTTAGCTGTAAACGACCAACACAAAGATATACTCATATACAGTAAGAATGCAACAAACATTGAAAAATTCGCATGTTTATTCACTTCTTTCTGATTTTTGTGAAATTTACTTGACCGGTCTTTAATGGTTATTTAAAATCGAGTGGTATGACAAACACGGGATTTTATAACAGTTCTTGAATCGATAAATATAGAATCTTTTTACAACTGTTACTAAGGCCAAGTAAGCTACGATTGTTGCTGCTAACCATAACCAATAATCGGATGGTAGAATACCTAAACCAAGGTTTTGTCCAAAGTTTGTAAATGGCAAGACTGTCCCTACAGCAATACCTAGTGAAGTAATAGCTGTCATGATAGACAGACCCCTGCTTTGAATAAACGGAATCTTCGGCGTCCGTAATGCATGTAGTACTAGAGTCTGTGACCATAAGGATTCCACAAACCAACCAGCATGGAATACAGCAATAAACGCGACTTGTTGAGCTGGTGTCAGAGTATGAAATTCTCCGCCAATAACAACCGGACAAATGACAAAGTACATGATAAATAGGTCGTAATATCAAACACGGAACTTGTTGGTCTAACCAAATCATAAATTTCCCAATACTAGAAGCTTCCCAACGTTTCGGTTCATCTAGATATTCTCTATCCATGTGATCCCAAGAGGAATCGATACACAGAAATATCATAGATAAGATTTAAAAAGAGAATTTGTAAAAGGTAACATCGGTAAAAATGGTAAGAATGTACTGGCAACTAAAACTGAAAACATGTTTCGAAATTTGAACTTGCTGTGGCTTTGATATATTTCATGATGTTTCCAAATGTTTCTCGTCCAGAAATAATCCCTCGTTCCAAAATCATCAAGTCTTTTTCCAATAAAATAACGTCGGCGGATTCTTTGGCAATATCAACTGCGGTATCCACTGAGATACCAACATCTGCTGCTTTCATAGCTGGTGCATCATTGATTCCATCACCAAGAAATCCTACAGTATGACCATTTTCGCGTAAAATCCGCGTAATTTGTTGTTTTTGGTGTGGATTTAGTTTTACAAATACGTTATATTTTTCTACTAAATGGCTGAGTTCTTGATCTGAAATGTTTGCAATGTCCTCACCACTAATTAACTTTTCTGCCCCCAAGCCAACTTGTTTACAAACTGATTGTGTTACCAAGGCATTATCCCCAGTCTTTCACACCAACTCCATGCGTCTTTAAAGTCTCTAATGCTTGTTTAGTTGTTTCTTTTGGAGGGTCTAAAAAGGCTAAATAGCCAATTAAAACCATCTCAGATTCGTCTACTACTGAAAACTCTCCTACAACGCTAGGATTTGTCTTTTGTGCAACACCAATCACTCGTAAGCCGTCTTCATTTAATTCGCTTTACCTTTTTCAATATTTCTTGTCTAACCTCATCAGTCAATTCTGTAACGGTCCCTCTAAAATCTACAAAGCAGGTGCTCAACATTTCTTCAATTGCACCCTTAGTGATCATTTGGTTTTTCCACTAGTATCTTCTACTACCACACTCATACGTCTACGTTCAAAATCAAAAGGAATTTCATCAACTTTTTTGTAACGTATTTCTTTCGTATCCAGTTCTTCTTTTGCCGCATCAATAATAGCAACGTCCAACAAGTTTTTTAATCCTGTCTGATAATAACTGTTTAAATAAGCATGGCGTAATACACGGTCGTCTTCCTCGCCAGATAAGTCCAAATGATACTCCAAAATGATCTTATCTTGTGTCAGTGTTCCTGTTTTGTCGGTACACAACACATCAATAGCACCGAAATTTTGAATCGAATTCAGATTTTTTATAACCGTTCCTTTCTTCGCCATAGCTGTTGCCCCTTTGACCAAATTGGTTGTAACAATCATAGGCAACATTTCAGGCGTCAAACCAACCGCTACAGATAAGCCAAATGAAAAGCTTCCATCCAATCCCCTTTAGTAAATCCGTTGATGACTATAACTGTTGGGGCCATCAAAGCCATAAACTTGATAAAGAAAAGAGTTTTTCGAATGCCCGTTTCGAAACTAGTTTGAATCGGCTTACTTGATAATGATCCTGCAACATTTCCAAATGAAGTACGATTGCCAGTTCCAATTACCACACCTTCGGCACTTCCGCTAATAATATTACTACCCATATACACCATATTCTCGTAACTAGTTTCTGAATTATGTTGTGTAACAATGATATCTGATCTTTTTCTACTGGGTAACTTTCTCCTGTTAGTGCGGATTGTGAAATAAACAAGTCCTTAGTCGTAATGAGTCGGATATCAGCTGGAATCATATCCCAGCCGATAATTTTACAATATCTCCACAGACAATTTCTTCTTCCATAGGAATTTCATCATACTTGTTCTTCCGTTTTACAGTTTGCAGTTACTTTTACAAGCGATTTTAGTTTTTCCGCCGCTTGATTTGATCGTACAGATTGAATTAAAGTCATTGTTCCGCTAATCAAAACCATTGCGAAAATAATACTACTCCCAAAAAATCTCGATCTTCCGGCGCTACAACAACATCCGTAATAAAAGTAATCCCAAAATCAATCAGAACTAACGTAAAAGGGAGTGATATAGGCTTTTACCATTTCAATGAAAAAGGGTGTTTTCTTTCCATATGAAATCTTATTATCCCCATATTCATTTCTTGCTCGGATTGCCTTGACCCTCAGACAGTCCTTTTTTTTGATGTTTGAAATGTATCAAAAGATTTTCAATTGTTTTCATTACTTTATTAAACCATAATTTACGTCATGATTTCCATTTTTTCTAGTTTCCTCTTCTTTCCTTCTCTCCAAAAAAATTCGCCACAATCCTATCCCAATCATTAGGTATAGAATGATATTTCCTAGCGTCTTCATAAAACTTCCTCCTTGCTAGGGTTTGGAGAGTCCAGGAACTAAAAACAAATAGACAATAATAATTGATTTGTTTTTAGTTCACTCTTTCTGCAAACCCAACTGCCTCGAACTACTGTCATCCATTTGTTTTCATCTCCTTTTTTCGAAAAGTATACTAATTCTTTTTTAAATACTTTTAATGTCAACCCATTTTCATGATAAACATCCATTAAATCACAATACCCCATTTTTTCATAAAATCCCCATGCTTGTTTTCTTCCAGTTAAAAAAATGATGGAAAAGTTAAAATTTCTAGCTACCTGCTCGGCATACACAATCAGTCTTTTCCCCAGACTTATTCCTTGATAATCTGGATGAATAGCCACTTGCTTTATTTGAATGCAGTTTGAAGAGCAGGGATGCGTGAAATAGTTACCTACTGTCACGCCATTTCAGTTGACCACCAAATGAATGTCATTTATCTCGCAGGTGAGGCTGTCATATGGGTTGCCCTGCGCTAGCTTTTCAATAACTCATTCCGTAAGATAATCGCTTCCCGATAAGTTTGACTGTCCCATCTAACTATAGTAAACACTGTTTTACCATGTTTCTTCCTCCTTCGTTAGCTGATAAACTTCAAGTACCTCTTTGTTTCTCGATAAATGAGCAATGATTTCCTTCATTGCTAGATCCATATTTGAAGCGGGTTCAAGTTCAACCTGTAATTGAACCACTATCTCCAGCAAGGTCTTGACATACAAATGACAGAATGATAAATAATACCGATCTAGTTGGGCAATAGTTTCTGTTCTCGAAACTTCGGATGAAATTTTACCTGTAATGATCAAAAAGAATTTTGCACGTTATCTATAGTATCAGGTCGATAAACTTCCGCAATTTGATCAAATCGATGAAAATAAAACGTATCACAATGTTAACAAAAGTGATCAGCAATTGCTGCAAAAAAACCTTCTTTAATCAATCCCGCACCAATCATTACTCCTACTGCAGCTGTACACCAAAGTGTCGCAGCAGTATTTAAACTGTAACGCTAAAACCATCCCATAAATGATACCCCCTGCCAAAAAACCTATCCACCTTTACTTGTGCTGCTATTCTTGTTGGGCTAGTATCTGTCGTAAATGTCGAAGACAAAGAAACAAAAATTGTTGCCCCCAGTGAAACTAAAACCATCGTACGTACTCCAGCTAGTTTTTTTCGCCACTGACGTTCAATTCCAATCAATCCACCTGCCAGCACACTCATAAACAACATAATTAAAAATTCATAGCATCGCTTCCTCTCTATGTTATTAAAAATAAAAATGAATATGTTAAATAAAAAAACGGTTTTCCGCACAAAAACTCCGCGAAAAACCGTTCTAAAATCATCAAATCACATGACAAAATAAGACGTCGATCTAATCGTTGAGTTTTGACACTATACAACGTAAAATGATTAACACATTAATCATTTAGCTACCTTATGGAAAGCCTTGTTTTCGACAATCCCTGTTCTACCCATTGGCATCTCTCGATATTTTTGGGCAGTAGCCTGTGTTTGTATAGGAGCCTCACCTAACAAATCCTATTTAATTTTCATGGCAATACTAACAAAATCATATTTCACTGTCAAGAACTTTTTCTAATGTATCCAATTAAAATGTGTCATATCTTTTTTCTTTGTTAGTATATATGATAAAAAAAGATTGGTTGTATTACAAAACAGTTGAGAGGAATGTTTAGAAACTGTCAATTATGAACATAGAAAGTAATATTTTAGTAAATACAAAAATATTACTTTCTTAGAATTAGAAATGAGTGTTAAAAATAACTATTCAAATTGAATCATTTTTCAATTAAATTATTTGAGTCGAACGTATACATATGGCAAAACCCAGCGACAAAAGATTTTCCAGTACTCAGATACGTACCACTGTACTGTCCATATACAATAACCAAGGGTCCATTAAAAAGCCACAGTTGATCTTTCGCTTGATAGTTACACCACTCTGGTCCCAAACGCTGATGGACGTTCTTCACACTTTATCAGCTCCTACATAGGTACCAGCATAAGGAAATCCTTTGGCTTCAGTCCAAGATACGCGGGGATTAAGATACTTTTTGAAGTTTTCCAACTTTTTCCTTAATTCGTTAAACAATACGTTTCTTGCAATATTTCTCGATAAATATTCACTTTTTCATCCTCCTTTGAATCCTATATTGATAAATATATTCTATTACTAGCCCAAAAAATACTCTAATGATACCTTTAAGTAAATATCACAAAGCGCTAAAAACTGGGACCTAAAAAATAATTCGTTAAGTTAGTAATTTTTTTCTAAAAAAAAACTTCTTCAAAGCAGAGTTTAAATATTTGTTTCTGTTTTTACATGCTGAGCTGTGATATTAATTGGAAATTTGAAATTAGGACATTGATAAATTTTAAAATATCTCTAGTAACTATATATCCAATTAGTTAGAATGTAGTTATTAAATAGCAAGAAGATAAAAAACTTAATATCTTGTATGGATTTTAGGGTGGTATGTGTACGTCGGGCCTTCTATTCGTGGAAAATGGATGAAACCTATATCAAAATTAAGGGAAATGGCATTATTTATATCGAGCGATTGATGCAGATTGGCTAACCTTGATATTTTGTTACGGAAAAAAACAAGCAACCTATGCATTTTTAAAACGTTTAAAAATGCAATTTATAGAACCAAAAGGTTCTAGTTACGTTCAAATACCTCAATAATCTCTTCGAGCAAGATCACCGACCAATTAAACGTCGAAACAAATTTTACCGAAGTTTATGTACTGCTGCAACCACGATTAAAGGCATGGAAACCATTCGAGGCATATGCAAGAAAAGCCGAAAAGAAGGAACGCTCTTCGGCTTTTCAGTCTGCATTGAAATAAAAAAGGTTGCTGGGAATTCTAGCTTAATCTTATGTTGAGATAAGAAATTGTTTGTTTATGACTAGACTTTGCAACAGAACCATATATCCTATAGAGTGCAATCTTGAAGAGTTAATAAGAACATGTTAAAATATATATAGAAAAGGACGCACACTCGACATGTACGCCCTTAGCAACAGAAAAGTCCCGCTTAAAGAGCGGTGACGAAATTAAACTATTAGAAAGAAATAGCTGGTCTCTCGCTAAAGTGACGGCTATTTCTTTTGTCATTTTACAATTTAAAGAAAATGCTGGATCAAGAAGTTAAAAAGCGAATTAACTAACAAAACCTACCAAATAAGTAAATCATTAAAATAAAAAAACTCCTTTCGATTTGATAACGGTTGGTAGCCTTTATCTAGTATATCGAAAGGAGTTTCGCTAAAGCTACTTCTTCCACGCGCAGTACGCGTGGTTTTTTGTTCCAATCACTTCAGCGATTGAAACCGACTAAAGTCATTAATAAAAAACCTATTTACGGTAGTTAACAACTACTGTAAATAGGTTTAAAAATAAGGTAGTATCTAATTAATTAGATACTACCTTATTATTTTTTTGTATAATATCCCGCTGAGTAGCATACTCGATTTCTTCTACTGATCGGATAATCATATTATTTGAGTCTATTTCAGGAACTGTTCTATATTCCTGCTTACTATTCCTAAATAAATCTAACTCTCTCAATACATCATTAAACAAGTCTAACTTATCTTCTTGTGAAAAGTTCTGTTTAATGTACTGGTCTAGTGCACTTCTTAATAATTCATCTCTAGAAATATCAGTTTCGTACTTCTCAACCAAAATTCTTGAAGTAGCATTTAATAGCGGTGAAAGTTTTATTGTGGCTGTTTTTGCAGCATAAACTCAGTCAATTTTCTAATTGGTGCT
Organism: Dynastes grantii; assembly: GCA_029619325.2. Taxonomy (NCBI): domain Eukaryota; kingdom Metazoa; phylum Arthropoda; class Insecta; order Coleoptera; family Scarabaeidae; genus Dynastes; species Dynastes grantii. The sequence continues at coordinate 27,455 of JAROYF020000071.1, forward strand.
CCAACTTTTCCATTTCTTGTTTTTCACCGTTGAAGAAATACTATCTTGGTTTCCGTGAATTTTTGTTCCTGCTCTCAAATTTTTTGTGGTACATGCTCCGTTCTATTCGGAGGAATAGTTCTAATTGTCACCTTCTCTTTTATTTTGACTTGCTGTAAGTTTTCATCTTTTCTAAGCCTTTGTTTCCACTCCACCAAAAACTTGCTTAGCGTGATTTTATGTCAAAGTATTTATATCACCACTCGTACTTAAGTTTAAAGCTTGCTCTTCAAATTTCTTCATATATATTTACAAATAGTTCATGTGCCTTTCTATCCCACTGCTTCAAAGACCCTTTTTTGTTTTTCCAGTTGTTCCTGACCCGTCATATCTTTTCAAACGAGCATTTTTTAATACAACATTTTTAATAAGATGTTCACCGTATATTTCTTTAGCTTGTTCATACATTTCTTGATCCACTGAATCACCTGTTTCAAGCATAAATGGTATTACACCTGCAACTATAAGGGTATTAAATTGTTCAGTAAAATTCCATATATTCTAAATATTGAAGAGCGTTTCTCATTGACTTTACTTGTGTTTGAAGTATAATAATTGCCCAATCAGCTATATACATTGCTGATTTTACTATAAATTGAAATAGATGGAGGAACATCTAAGTAAATCACATCAAACTTCTCAAATAAAGGTGATAATCGTCTCTCCATATACTCAAATTTGCAAAAACGAATCTCAAATTGATCTTTTATCAATGTCATATAGTTCAAATGACATATCAGCTGGCAAAATATATAAATTATTCACTACTTTATAGACTGCCTGCATTGGATCAATATCATCTTCATTAAAATATCTGTAATCGTTGTTTCATAATTTAAAGGTTCTCCACTTCCACCACCCTCTTCAATTGGAAAATTCATATGGTAAGGCTCATAACATCCGATGTATTTCCTTGCATATCTAAATCAATTATCAAAGTCTTTTTTTCTTTAACAGCAGCTTCAAATCAGAAGCATTTGCGCACTAATTTACTTTTCCCAACCCCGCCTTTAAAATTCCCGATAACATATTTTTTTGCAGTATATATATACCCTCTCAAACTTTATTTTGACTTATTAACTATTATACTAACATACTACCACAATTAAATCTATATTTACTTACTACCATTAAGTAAATATTTCCAATACTTACCTTATATAAATATTTAAAATATCCTATGATACACACTTAATCCCCCTTTTAAACAAACATATAGGTAGTACTTTAAAAAAATATAAAATAGTAGTAAGTAACAATAAAAATCTTCATTGGAAAATTATTTACAAACAAATTACTTCTAAAAAATAAAAAAATTTACGGTAGTAATTTAATAGATATTTAAATATATTAAGGTAGTTATTTAATACATTTAAGGTAGTATACAAATCCGTGCTTAATCTACTACCTTAAATAATATAGGTAGTAGATTATATAGTTTAAGGTAGTAAGTATAACGCCGTTAGGGTAGTACATTATTGTTTTAACTATATATTAAGGTAGTTTCTAATTAGGTTTTAAGGTAGTACATTATTTGTAAAAAATATTTAAAAATATACACAAACATTGGATAGATAAAGATAACACCACACTTTAGACAATAAATTAAGGTAGTATATTTTAATGTAATATGGTAGTACACTGATTTATATTAAGGTAGTATTTTATGTTTTCAAACGTAGTATCTATTTACATTTATGGTAGTAGATAACAAAGAATATAACTACATATTTTAACTTAAAAATGCAATTAAGGTAGTACGTTAAATGAAATAGAGTAGTATGTTGTCGTTGCTTATGGTAGTAGATAATGTGTTTCTATTTTACTTTGATTCTTAAAAAATTTTCTGCTATCTTAATTATGCTAATGTAAATTAGATTTACTGTAGTCAATATAATTTAAAATAAGGAGATCCACTATGAATAATTTCAATTATTTTAAAGCTGATCGTGTGTATAACGAATTATTTTATCAATTTCCAAAGGTATTCATTGTATCTGAAAAATACAAAAATATGAAAGATTCCACTAAAATTGCCTACATGCTACTGAAATCCAAGACTTGATTTCTCAATATAACGTCAAATAGACGAAAAGGGGTATGTCTATTTTACTTATACAACTGCTGAGCTATGTAATGTGTTAAATTGTCAAAAACAAAAGGCAATTGCAATAAAAAAAGAATTGAAGAGTACCAATTACTCTTACAAATCCAAATGGGATTCAACAAAGTTTAGGAAAAAATAACCCCAATAGATTGTATCTTGCAGAATTACAAGTCTCTGAAGATGATGTATATTTATTAGAAAAAATTTGATACAGACAACAAGAAGAATGCTCTTATAAATGAGGGTATGAAAATCATACCACAACAACAAAATTCTTCTAAAAACGTTGATAAATCAGAGGGTATGAAAATCATACCTAGTCAAAACGTTGATAAATCAGAGGGTATGAAAATCATACCAGTATTTAATAATAATAATTTAGACACTAATAGACACTTAAAAGACACACACAAACCAGACGATTTACAAAATCAGTTGCTGCTAGATGGATTTGTAGACCTTATGACTGATACAAGTATTAATACTTTTGTACCTGAAAGGTGTTTAAACTTGATTGCTAAATTCTCCGGAACGTTTGAAGCTGCACAGCTTACAGTTAAAACAATACACAATGCAAAATATAAAGCAGAACAAGAAACAGGAAATACGATTGTCTATGAAATTGCCCAAGAAAACTGGGACGTTGACAAAAAACTATATTCTACTTTGTTAAAAGCCTATCCAGAAACAAAAAACTGAAAACGTGAATAACATCCAAAATCTTATTTTTATTTATGTTAAAAATTTGTTGTAGAACAGATTTCACAAGTGTTAATCCTAAAACCGAATTTACCGTCAGTTAGTACAGTGAATTGGCTAGATATATAGTGTAGAGAAGGGTAGTAAATGGAAAAGGAGTAATCCAACAAATTACTAAAACAAGCTAGGTTAGATGTACGAATGAAACAAGAAGAAGCCAGACAAAATGTTATGACTGAATCTGTTTATTCTAAAATGGAAAATGGGAAAAAAACTGTAAAATTTGAAGAAGTAATTATGATCCTTCAAAATTTAGGCATTCCAGTAGATGAATTTGTTGTTGATTATGTACAACAAGAGATAACAGAAACACTAAGAATTCGCTATAAAAATCTTGTCTTAGACATGAAAAATCTGAATTTTGAAGAGAAACTTTGTTGTTTATACGAAAGAGCTGGCAGTAAAATATCCAGATATGTTTTCAGCTGAGAGAATGATTTATTTTGATATTAAAACGACTTTTCATCAACATTTCCCTACTCGCATTATTTAATCACTCACAAGAGTTAAAAGACATTGCAAATCATATAAAGAAAAACAAAGATACGCGTTTATTTTACGATGACTATCGTCTAGTAATACGATTATGGATATGGAATCAGAAGACATTTCTGAGATTTTAGATGTTATTTTCCCATTAGACCGAACCATCGAAATCAGTTTAAAGAAAAAAGAAACGATTTGTAATTTATTTTTAAATGTTTTTACACCAGCGCTGAAACGAAATGATTTTGAACTTGCTGAAAATAAAGAGATTGAAAGAAGTCATTCGTATTTATCTTGATGATAGTTACTTTTTCAAGTTACATCTAACCTACTTAGAAAATCTTTACATGTTCTTCAAAGACCGCTCAACAGATGCTATGCAAAAGGTTAGCTCTTGTTTGGAAATATTCAAGGTTGTTGAATCTAAGGAGAATGTAGAAGCGATAGAGCAAGAGGTATTAGAGTACTTTTGGGACAAAAGATACGCCATTATCAAGTAATTCTGTCATTATAGGAACAGAGTATAAGACTTGCGATTTTTGCAAGTAAATAATAAAAAAAGCCTTTTTGTCTTTTTTGAAAAAAAGTATGAAATCACCCGCCATTTTGAACAAGTTTGAAAAATTACTGTTTTAATAAAAAAAAATTATTGTATACTTGGTTTATAAGGAGGTGCAAATTATGTTTAAACAAAAAAGAAACTATGTAACCCTTGCTATTTGTGTAGTCTCACTATCAATCAACGTAGCTTCATTCTTGCTTTAAGGTATTTTTTTATCGTTTAAAATAACGAGAGTTTATTCTGGAAAGTGTAAATGAATAATTTTGTCTTGTAAAGAAAATTTTCATGTGTTACGCTCTATGTGTAATTCATGAAAATTATTCTAAACAAGACAAAACAAGCAATTAAACTTGAAACTAAATAAAAAAGGTCGACCGACAAAAAAGCCCTACCAAGCAAAGAATTGGCGTTCTAAGCGAGGATCATAGGACTTATGCGAAACAACAACGTCTCGCGCCGTTGAAAGTTAGAGTCAACCTTTTTCGTTACAGTTTTACCTGCAACACTGCATATTCTAACATAATTCACTAGACTAGCACAATTCATGCACAATTTTTATTTTATTTGTTAGTTTGGTGTAACAAAACTTAAAAAATTTCCTTCTAATTTTTATTCCGAATATTGAATTGTCTATTCTGAATAAAAAAGGATGTCATTTCTAGTTTTTAGGGATATGTATTGGTGTAGCGTAAACTGTTTCAGAAAAGGTCGATTATCTTTCAATAGGTAATCGACCTTTTTCTTTGGTTTTTTAAACGGAATTTTAGGAGGGAAAAATATGTCGGTTAACAATCAACGGACAAGAGGAACAAGAAAAATGACTATCCGAGAAATTCAAGCATTAGGTGAACGTTTAACAGTTTGGTCACCCCCTATCAAAAAGGCGAACAAAGAAGGGAAATACGTGATTACACGACAGGCTGAACGCTATATCATGAAAAATAATTGTGCAGTTAAAATTATTACGTACTACATCGGCAAAGAAGAAAAAATACAAATGAGCGAGCCAAAAAAAGGTATCAGATTTGTACAGCAAGATAAAGCATGTGTATGACAAAAACGGTGTTTTAATTGCTAGGCGAAGTGCTCTGGTCAACCCTTACGATTGACAGGAAAAGGGTTAGCTAAACTATTAATCAAGCAATAAAATAGACAACTTCTCTTTTTTCATTTGCTTCAAAAAATATTATTGGACGTTTTGATTGAACAACAGAAATCTTTTTTACCAATCAATAGGCTTAACGGGTCAACAACAAGTATTCTGAAATTGACGGTCTGTTATGTTTTAGTGATAGGGCATGAAACACTCGGTCTTATCAAAGCAAACGTTGGATGAGATAAAAAGATCAAAAATGAACAGCGATAAAAAAAATCGTTGGTAAACATCCTTGTTCATCAAAGCTGAGAAACAATCCATAGCGCCTAAGTCAATCAGATGCAGCTAAAAAAGGACTTAGGTTCACGCCCCTCTTGAAAGATAGAGTTGGATTTTCGTAATGGAAGATCGCATATAGCTATTGCTATGTGTCGTATGCTGCTGATACATGTAGACACTTACAGAGGTTCTGTATTTACCGCTGTCTACTAGGGTAAGGTTCCGGACGCCACAAACTCGGCGTTGTTTATTTTTTGGTAAATGAAAAAGAAGAGAAAGAGTAAAAGAATCTGAAAGGAGATAGAAAGATGAAAAGAAATTGTACGAAAAATCAATGATATTAGAAGGAGCGTATGCTTTAGCAAAGAGGAAGGATTTAGTGAATTAACCGCTCGAGGAATTGCGAAAAAATTAAACATGTCTACTCAACCGATTTATCTAGCGTTTGAGAATATGGATGTTCTACAGAAACGCATTAATGGATACCATTTTTGAAGAATTAGAGCAAGCTATTTTTCAACGAGTCAAACGATTGTAGAGTTTACCTTAAATTATTACCAGTTTGCAGTGGATTATACAGAACTTCATCTTTCTCTTTTGACGGATACTCTTACGATTTTACCCTTTCAACAAATGTTGTTTCGTCTATTTTGTGAAATTACAGAGACACCAGACCACATTTTCAGCTGTAGAAAACTTACAGTCATTTTTGCAAGAATTATGGGAACAGTTTCTAGTCTGAGTAGTTTTAAAGCCACAAATTGATAACCAGTCTATGATAAAAAAACTATTAAGTCAGGCAGTACAAGCAGATACGGAGCAAATTCAACAGCTTTGGACGGCAAAGTTAGAGATAGGATAGAAAATTTTTATGAAAGAAAAAAATATAGGCTATATAATTATCTTTTAAAAAATACAATCGTAAAACGAATATCAAATATATGTGATTGTTTACAATATTCAAGAAGTAATTTGAGAAAATAAATTTGTACATAACAGGAGGGAAGTAAAATGAAAAAATGGAATGAAATGAGTACGAAAACAAAAGTAATGATGGGTATAGTTTCTGTGTTGGTAGTCGGTGGACTGATAGCTGGTGGGGTTAAAGTTAATGCTGATATAAAATATCAATCTAAGTTAGAGAAAGTGCGAAGAACGAAATTAGTTTAGCTGAAAAGAGCATTGACATGACAAAAAGTATTGAAGCGCTGTACGGTAAAAACTCACCAGAAGTTTTAGCTAAAGATTGTAGTCAAGAAAACGTAGATTCCGCAAAGGAACATCTTGAAACAAGAACAAATTTTGTAAATGCTCTAGCAAAAGAATACAAAGAGTTGAACACAAAAGAAAGCAGAAAATAAACTTTTAGAAATAAATCAAAGTATTCAAGTGTTACAAGACAAAGTGAATGTCCAAACGAAACTAAATGAAGAATTTTTTCCGCCGATGGAAAAAAGGCTTTGAGCAGGAGTAAAGTAGAAAAAGGCTTGACTATTGCGGAGGATACGACAAATGATTCTTTACAGGTTGTTGTAACCATTTCTCAAAATCTTCCTGATGAGTTTTCAAAAGCAGTGAGAGGAACTCATCGCTTGTGGGCAAGACCAGCTTAAACAAATCCAAACTGCTGATAAAGCAGTGACTGCTTTTATGACAAAGACAAAGTTAAGAATGACAGCAAACGAGCTGACTATGATAAAGCATTAAAAGAGTGAACAAAATCAAGCGCAAAAGCAAGAAAGATGCCCGAGAAATTAGATGCAGTGAAAAAAGTAATTGAAGACCGTGAGAAAAAAAGAAAAAGAAGAAAAAGCCAAAAAAGAAGCGAATGTACAAAAAGAGTCAGAGAACAACACAAAAGCAAGACAACCAAGAAGAAAACACAGCACCAACCGATAATGGCGCCAACACGAATAATGAAGGTACGTGGAATGGTGACAACGGAAGCAATACTGATACAGGGAATAACTGGAATGACAACACCAACAATGTTGGCAATGCGAAGAATGCTGGCGGAGGAATGATTGGTCGGCTGGCAACACTGGAACCGTAAATAACAACACTGGAAACACAAATACTGGAGGAAATACAAATACAGGTGGTGGAAATAGTAATACTAACAATAACGGAGGAGGCACACCAACACCTGAACAGCCTGTTCAACCGGAGGAACCTTCAGGACCTCCTGCTGGTTATATAATTCCACCATATCCAATTGGTAGTGGTGAATTAATTGATTGGTTAGCAGAACAAGGATACTCAGGATATACAGGATCAGGACAGTATATTAAACCCTATTAAAGTGGGGGAAGAAAAAAGCAACTTTCAAGTTAATTGAAAGTTGTTTTTTTTTGTCTTAAAAGGAGGTGATGAAGAATGAAAAGAGTAAGAGAGCCACCATGTAAATTCTCAATTTAAAAAATACAAGAAAATATTTGGAGGTTAATATGAAAAAAATTAATATCAGAAAAAATTTCTGAAAATGGTAACAAGTGCTATGTTACTTGGGCAAATGATGTCATCTATTTTTACACCAATTATTGCACATGCGGACATCAACCATCCTCAAGAAGTTACAATTGAATACAATCCGAAAGACGCATACACCGTAGAAGGAACATTCCCTGATGGGTCACGTTTTACATCTAAAACTGCACCATTGTTCGCTGCTATACGACGGTCAACGAAGTACCTGTATTTTGTATCGAACCAGGTGTTCCAATCACAAATCATTCTACACCTGGCTATACAGCTAATCCATTACCTAATATGTCTATTGATAGCCAATTAATAAGCGTATTATGGAAATATGCTGGTACAGATATGGATACACAGATTGTCTGGTAATGATGCTGGAAACAAGAAAATGGCTTAGTTCTTGACACCATTATTGAGCCTGACGGTACAGGGGTAGATTTTGATCCAGTAAGAAATAGAATTAATAAAGTTGTTTCAGACTATGAAAAAACAAAGTTTTGATGGTCAAACTATAAAGTAAAATATGGAGATTCAATTACATTAACAGATGCTGACAATGTAGGATTGAGTAGATTTGATACTGCCAAGTCCTAAAAGTGATCCTAACTTGGACTGGTCAATAGATGGGAATAAATTAACAATTACTCCCAAAAATCGGTGAATTCAAAAGGTATATTACGACTTTACAAGTCTATGGACTACGGAACACCTGTGGCTTACAAGAAGGCAGGACAACAAACTGTTATGGCTAGTTGCTATTTATGACCCAAATTTCACTGAAATAAATGTTGAGATTGAATCTACTGGAGAACTGGAAATAACAAAACTTGATAAAATGACTGGAAAACCAGTTCCAAACACTGAATTTAAAGTTGAACATGATGGGAAATCTCCAAAATGTGAAAACAAATGCACAAAGGAAAAGCGAAATTAACTGACATTTTACATGGTACCAAAGTGAAAGTAACCGAAGTATCTGTTCCAGCTCCTTACGTGCTAGACAAAAACAATACAAAAGAAGTCATTGTTCAAGCGGGTGAACTGTCAACGGTTGAGTTTAAAAACCAAGTAGCGACAGGAAAAACAACTTTAACAAAAGCAAGATGAAACGACTCAATCTATCAAACCATTAAACCCTACTTACCCAATGACAGGCGCTAAATATGGGTTCTTTAAGAAAGACGGAACGCTATTAAAAGAATTTACGTTAGGTGAAACCCTAACTGCAACGATGGATAATTTAGACCTTGACTCTTACTATTGGCAAGAAACAGTAGCGCCAATTGGCTATGTTCTTGATACGAAAAAATATCCGGTGGAATTAACGTATCAAAACCGACAACACCTGTAGTAGTGAAAGATGCTAAAAAGTACAGATGATGTGATCCACATGAATTTAGATGGACAAAAACTAATTCAAGATGGAAACGAATGAAATGTTTAAAAATGGGGCAGAATTTACCCATGAAAATCTTCGTACAGAAGAAAAATCAACGGTTACGACTGCCACAGTCAATGGGAAAAAAGGCTATCTTGCGTTTAATGACATAGCGATTGATGATTACCGCTTGTTTGAAAGTAAAGGAATTGAAGGCTATGAAAACATTCAACCAATGCTGATTAAACAAAGTTACGACAAAGCGACAGGCAAATTTACGTTTAAAGTGGTAGATGAAGCAAGTGGGAATCTCCTTAATGAAGAAGTTCTTACGCAAAGTGAACTTTCTAAAGGAGTAAATGTTGATTTAGGAACCTACATTGAAGGGGATAAAGTGAAGCCTGCTGAGAAACCAAAAAAGTAGGAGCCCTGCATGCCCACATCGGTGACGGAGAAACCAATACCTTTTACATGGGGCGAAGACGTGCAATTTTACGATGATTCGGTGATGACCCATGAAAATATTTCAGAAGGAACTATTCGTGGACGTGAAGTTGTTTTAGTTGCTGTTTACAACAAAGAAGGAAAACTATCTACGAAAGATGTTTGGACGTCAGGTATCGAAGAGTACACCGTTTCAGATAAAGAATGACGGAACGTGTTCTTGCAGAATACGACTACAAACAAGACCCAAGAGAGCACTCGTTATTACTTCAAGGAATTTGGGTACAACAAGACACCTGATGGTGAATACGAAAAAGATGTGGAACACAACCCTGATGGAACTGATCCTAAAAGCAGATTTGACACCAATCGTAGAAAAACCAAAAGTAGGGATTTCTACAGCTGCCCATATCGGTGATGGAGAAACCAACACCTTTACATGGGGAGACGATGTACAATTTTATGATGACTCAGTGATGACTCATGAGAACATCGATGAAGGAACAGTCAGAGGAAAACAAGTTGTTTTAGTTGCTGTTTACACAGACGAAAAGGAAAACTATCTACAAAAGATGTTTGGACGTCAGGAATCACTGAATACAAAGTTACAGATGAAGAAATGACGGAACGTGTTCTTGCAGAGTATGACTACAAACAAGACCCACGCGGAACAAAATATTACTTTAAAGAGTTTAGCTACAACAAAACGCCTTCAGGTGATTTTGTTAAGGATACAGAGCATAACATTGACGGAACTGACCCTAAACAGGATATTTTACTATTGTTGAAAACCCAAACGTAGGAATTTCAACGAATGCCCATATTGGTGACGGAAAACGAATACCTTTACATGGGGAGACGATGTACAATTTTATGATGATTCGACTGTTACCCATGAGAACATCGATGAAGGAACAGTCAGAGGACGCGAAAGTTGTTTTAGTTGCCGTTTATACAGACAGTGATAAGAAAGAAACGCAGAAAGACGTTTGGACATCGGGAATCACTGATTACACAGTGACGATAAAGACTTTACCGAGCGTGTTTTAGCAGAATATGACTATAAAAAAGATCCAAAAGAGACACGTTACTACTTCAAAGAATTTGGTTACACTAAAACGCCTGAAGGCAAATACAACAAAGATACGGAACACAATGTAGATGGAAAAGACAAGAAACAAATGATTACGCCAACGGTAAAAGATGAACCAAAAGTAACACCATCAACACCAAGTCAACCAACAGGATTTTTACCAAAAACTGGTGAAGAAGAAGCGCGTGGCTATCTTGTACTAGTAGGCGCTATCCTAGTCATGGTTACGTTTGCTGGATATATTGCGTTACGGAAAAGAAACGTAGAAAAATAAGAACGAAAGGGAGCAGAATTTTTGGCTCCCTTTTTAATTTTAAGGAGGAATCAAATCATGGGAATGTTTTTTAGGCGGACTCTTTTTAGAGGAATCATCGGTTTTGTACGTGTGCATTGTTATCAATGAATAAATTGTCAGATACCAATTATCAATAACAAATCAGTTACATTAGATACTCCTATTTTTGACCACAAAAATATGATGCTGCAAGGAGAAAAGAAGACACGGAGGAGATACTTTGAAGAAAAGAAAATTAGTCACCACGCTTGTTTTAGCTATGCAGGCACTTTACTTGATGCCAACACAAATGGTACAAGCAGATGAAAAGAAACCAGCTGAAAGCTCGTCCGAGATCCAAACACAACCAACGATTCAACGGAATCAACAGAACAGGTGGATACAAGCGAGGAATTCACAGAGGAATCAACGGTCATAGAGGATGAGACAAGTGGAAGCTCAGAACGTACCCCTACAGAAGAAACCAACACGTCAGAGACAGAAACAAGCGAAGAGCCGACGCAAGAAGAATCAAAACCAGAAATCAAGCCACAAAAACCAGTCACACCAAGCAAACCAAGAGAAAACAAAACCAGCTGACAACACACAGGAATCAACAGCTCCCAAAGGAACAACCGAGCAAGAGTGATGAAAAACCTGTGTCACAAGCGCCAGAAGACAAAGACAGAACCACAGGGAAATACTCAAAACAATACTCAAAACGTCTCAGAAAGCACGTCAGAGAGTCGTTTTTTTGGAAGAATCATCCGAAAGCGCATTCATTTTCAGAAATGAAACAACGGAGACATTTATTCTAAAAGTCGGACGAACTGCACAATTGGTTGCACAAGAAAACGACATTTACGGGTCGGTTATGATTGCACAAGCAATCCTTGAAAGTGGGTCAGGAAATAGCCAACTGGGACAAGCGCCCCATTACAATTTATTTGGCATTAAAGGGTCATATAAAGGTCAAAGCGTCTCTTTTGCAACCCAAAGAGATTTTGAAACGGACATCTTTACACAACGCAAGCCAATTTCAGAAGTTATGGCAGCTATAAGGCGTCTCTTGAAGATTACGCATTGTTGTTGAAAGAAGGACTAGTGAACGTAATCACGACTTCTACAGTGGCAGTTGGAAATCGAAAACCAAAGACTACAAACAAGCGACCGCAAACTTACAAGGAAGAAATATGTACGACGGATACACAGTATGCAGAGAAGTTGAATGCTTTAATTGAGACCTATAACTTGACTGAATATGATAAGGCAATAACTACTGTTACAGAGATACGAAGAGATTTTCTGTACCGTTAGAGCATTACACGATTTCCAGTCCATTTGAGCTACGTGATGGCGAATTTCATCGAGGGTGGATATGGCTGCTTCATTTGGTGAACCGATTCATGCTAGTAAAGCAGGGACAGTCATTAAAGCCGAGTACCATGACAGCTGGGGAAATGTTGTTGCTATCGAACATGAGGACGGTAGCACCACCTTGTATGCTCATCAATCAGAATACGTAGTGTCTGTAGGTCAAAAAGGTGAAAGAGCAAGGGAAGTCATCGGCTTTGTAGGAAGTGAGTAACTCAACAGGTAGCCATTTGCATCTCGAGCTTTCTCAAGACAATTCATTGCAACAAGAAAGTTTATTAGACCCTATGCTGATTTTATCTAATTAAAATATTAAAAAAGAATAAGTACGAAAGGAGGAATAACACTGAAAGCTACATCTTTTGAAGAAATATTTATTTTCAGAAGAAGAACTTCTGTTGAAAAAGACAGATGTTCTTTTTTTGTACGTATGTACGACTTAACGCCACGACCAATGCCAAAAGGCGTGGAAGAAGCATTTTCTAATGAATTAGCTTATTTTGTACAAGGAAATGTAGTAAAGAAAAGTTTGTTTAATAAAATCAATTAGAAAAAGCAAGATATACAACAGAACTTTGCATACTGAACAAGCAAAATAAAATTATTCAAAGAGTCCCTATTTTGAAAATTACTCAAACAGGTGCTGGAGGAATAAATTTTATCATTGATCGATAGCGTTCACAGATAAAATTCAAGCAAAAGGGTCGATTCATTAAGGAATTGTGAAAACTAGTTGCTCTAAGCTGGAGCTTTGTTTTATCTATGGAAAAGTTGATGTAAATCAGAAAGGAGAAACGAATGAATGGAATCGTAACAATCGCATCCATGTTTTTTTGGAGGAGTGTGTGGCTACTTAGTTGCAACACAAATTATTCCTTATGTAAAAAAAAGTATTGATTATGAAGAAAAACTTTTAGATAAAGCTATTCAAAAAGGAATTTAACTGTGAAAGAAATGAGTACACCTTTTTCCTGAAGGAGTAGATGATTTTTATATCTGCACTATAAAAGGGAATGAATATCGAATCAAATTTTCAAAAAACAAGCCAGTAAAGATCGTGTATAACGAAGCAGTTGAGTTTGGTGAATAGGAGGTATATAAATGCTGAATTTTTCGCTTTTAGAGACTCAAAATATGGAAGTTGCAGAAAATCAGTGTTATCCCTTGAACAGGCGTTGATGCTGTTAGATCGCTTAAACAGTAGAGCGACGGAAGAGGGGAAAGTAAAGTCCTGTGTTTTTGCTTAGAACAGGAAGATGAAACGTCTGTTTTAGAAATGGAACTAAATTTACCTGTAGAGAAATTTTAATTTATTTTTAGAAATAGAGACAGGTTTAAGAGCAATAAACGACTCACCAGAAACAGCGGAATTTATTGAATATCCGGAAAGAATTTCCGAAATATTCCTTACCTAAAGAAGTGGTTCATGAAGTGAAACGTACAGTTTTAAAAAAAAGAAACGAGAACCCGATAACAAAAAAAACTGAATCAGAAAAGCCACCAAAAAAAGCTGTAACAATGAAAGTAAATAGAAAAATTATCATTACAATTTTAGGTATAGTTTTATCATTTGTCTGTCTTTCGCCGGTTTGTACTTTTTAAAAAACAGTCCAGGGGAAGGAAGAACTGAAGAACTCAAAAGTTATGAATCACTTTTGGCAGAAGGAGAAGAATACAACCAAGCTGCTTCATTGTATAAGAATAAGGTAGATGATATTGAACAGATTTTATATGAGAAAGTTCTGGATAAAAAAGACGAAAAATCGAGAGATCAGTTACAAAATTTTATTGATAAAAATAAGACAAAATTTGGCCGCTTTGATGAGAGTATCTTAGATAGTGACTACACAACAGCCGTTGAAGAGTACGAAACAAAAAATGACAAGTTTAAAAATGAAAAAATCGGTTAACTTTAGCCGGATATGCGTATTTAAAAATTAATGACATTGACCAGGCAAAAAAGGGCTAAAATTCAAACATTAATTGAACTTTAAAAAAAAATATTTGACTATGAACAACTAAAACAAGCTATTGAAGAAAAAAAAGAAGAGCTACAAAAAATAGCAGCTGGTGGAAGTAAGAACAGAAAAAAAGCAGAAGAAGTAGCAACAGAAAAAATTTTCTTTCAGGAAGAACTACTGAATTTATGACAAAATGGAAAGTAGGGGTAGTATGAAAAAAAAAATTGGAAAAAGCTTTGGGATTGGTTTACTAAGCTTTTTAGTTTTAGGGGGGAGTCTATATTGCTACGACAGGGGGTTCAGAACCTATGAAAGAGAAGGATATCATCTGAAATGAACAAAAAAAATTCTCCGTTAGATAAAGTAAAAGATTACTCGAAAAAAGATGATTCCAAAATAGTTGAAAAGAGTATGGAAGGCAACAAAAAAAATAAGCAAAAAGTAATTGATCGAAACAAGAGTGAAAAAACGTCAAACAGTTCAGCCATTTCAGATACTGATAACTTCCGACCACAACAGTTTTTAGCTGATGCATCCATTAAAAACAGTCTGGTTACATTGATAAGCAGGCACAGACTGTAGACAAAAGAAAGAACAAGAAGAGTCAAAACAAAAACCTATCGGACCAACAGTACCAACTACGCCGAATGTTCCTGAACAACCTATTGTCAAACCAGTAGAGCCACCAGTTGTTATTCCTCCGGTTGTTGATCCCGTAGAGCCGCCAATTGTTACACCACCTATTGAACCGCCTGTAACGCCACCTACGAAACCAGAAGAACCGAAGAAATTGTCGTTGACTACTCCACTAGAGAAGGCAGTAGCAACAGGAAATGAAATCAAAAAAGAACTGTATTTGTCTGAAGGTGTCTTGCATTTCAGTAATGAAATGCTTGTGTCTTTTCGTGTCTTAACGAAAAAAGATGCAACGCAGGCACAAGTAGATAAACAGGTGAATCGCCTGCTATCAGCGATTAAAGGGCTTGTCTTACGTGGCGACAAAACAGAACTAGAAAAGACCATGGGTGAAGCCAGAGCAGTTGATCGTGAAATTTACACCGTAGAGACTTTGGAAATTTTAACAGTTGCTATGAAACAAGGACAAGCCACTATGGACAACTCAGAAGTAACACAAGAACAGGTAGATGAAGCAAGAAAGCTCATTCAATCAGCTTTGGATGGACTTGTAGAAATTGGGAGCCGAATCTAAGTCTTATTTATTTGAATCGCTTGATTGTTGAAGTAGAAAGCTTAGATTTAGATTTATATACGCCAGATAGCGTGACAAACCTTAATAATGTGTTGGCTGAAGCCAAGAACTTAGTGAGTCAATCTGAGGGGATAACGGAAGAAATGGTACAAAGGCAATTAGAAAGCTTGCAAGCTGCTAAAGATAACCTTATCAAAAAAGCAGACAAGACAGGTTTGTCAAAAGCTATTGATGATGCACTTTTGATGGATGCTTCCCCTTTTACACGACTGAATCTTGGGCATTATTCATGAGTACGATAGAATCTGGAAAAACGGTGTTATCTGATGAAAATGCAACACGATTAATGGTAGATGAAGCTAAAAAGTATATTTTAATTGGAGAAAAAAGACTTGATCCTTAATGGTGAATTAGATGAGTGATTGGTTCCAAAACTTAGACGTTGTTTATTTCATTTCTGCATTCCTGTTATCCATGGCTGTTTCTGTGTTTTGTTTAAGTACATTCTTTTTTATTTCTCATGTCATTCGGAGCTTGATGATTGAACATTTCAAAATTAAGGGAAACCAAGCGAGAGACTGAGTTATATCATTTTGAGTTTGCATAAACTATTTTTTATTCTTGGGTTAACAGGGTGTATATGGATACTAGTACATTTGGTGCCTATTTTTTGTTCGGTTATAAATCAGATTAGTGTTGCTTCTTCTCTTCTTGTCTGCTAAAGGAGAGTAACAATATGAAAATTAAATATTTAGCAATTGGTTGCTTTCCTATGATTCTTGTTATGGGAGGGTTCTTTAATTGTTGGCGCTGCTGGTGGGGGAAACAACAGCACCTTGTCAGTATCTGGAGGAGCAGAAGTTTCAGAAGGTTGTCCTTTTTCCTCAGGAAAATATGATGCTGCACTCGTTGATAGTGTACTAGCAAACGCAGGTGCGTTCGCTGGACAAAGAAAAGCATTTGAAACAGTTGGAAAAAAGTACAATATTGATCCAATTTTAATTATGGCTATATCAATACACGAAACTGGATGGGGAAAGAGTCAAGCAGTGATGGAACACAACAATCCTTCGGGACAAATGCGTGGAAGTACAATTATTCACTTCAACGCTAGAAGAAGGACTGGATATGACCGGCCAAACGTTAAATAACCTATGGAATGAACGTGGCTTAAATACAATAGAAAAGCTAGGTTCAGCTTATGCGCCTATTGGTGCAGCGAATGACCCTACGGGCCTAAATACTCATTGGGTGCCAACGGTTAAACAATTTATTGAACAACTCGGTGGATTATCTGGCGGTTGTGACGGTGCAAGTGAAGACAATAAAACGAATGAATCATTAGCAAGGAAAACGAGGATTCGCTGTACCAGTAAAAAATTATCAGATTAAAGTGGCTTTGGTTATCGTGATTTTCAAGGGGGGGGTTTTCATAGGGGGTTTGATTTTGGGGCGCGAAAACCCCAATTTTCGAAAGTAAGGCGGGGGGTCATAACATCAGGATTTCAAATTACTCGTGGGGGGAAACATATTGTGATTCAACACGAGGGCGGCATGGTCAGTTTATACGCCCATCAATCAAAAATCGTTGCCCAAGTCGGACAACGGGAAAAAAGGGGCAGTTAATTGGCTATGTAGGAAATACAGGAAATGCTTTTGGGGCACATTTGCCGAAATCTGCCAAATGTAGCCTGATTCAGGCGAAATTCTTGACCCACAACCAATTTGTTTGGAAAGTAGGAAAACTATATGAAAAAAAATAAAAAAAAAGTACTTTTTTTTCATTGGGGCTATTAATTGTTTTTTTATGCTGACAGTTGGTAAACCTCTTTTTTTTGATAAAAACAAGGATACCCAAAAAATTGTTGAAACGTCCGAAAAAGTGAAAAAGTGTTAAAAAAAAAAATTGTCTACTGGAAGACCAGAATGCAGCCCTTTATGAACAATTGGGGGAAGGAAACAGCAAGCGTATTGAAAAAGGAAAGGAAGAAGAAACTGTTTTTGCTCAAAAAATTTATTTGTTCGAGCTGCATTTACCGACAATGTAAAAGAACAAAAAAAATATGCTTGAATATATGTATAGTAACGAGCGGGCTGAAAAAATTCAACTGCATCAAGAAGTGACCGGAGAAAGTGAGCTAATTTCGGTGTTGTTGGAGAATAAAAATTACATCCCAGAGTTGACAAAACAATTACGAAGTGATAACACGTGTTTAAAGCAATACAAACACAGTGTAAACAGTGAACAAAGAATCTTATTTTAAAGCATTTTCGTAAAAATAGTTCAAATGAATGGAAATATTTGTATGAAGTTTGCGGAAGATTCTTTCGCAACGAATGAAAAATAACACAAACAAGTAGAAAGAGTGAAAATATGAACGAACAAAATGAAAATGGGGAGATAAACCGAAAAGAATATGCAGAGAATTTCTCTCAATACGATTCAAAAAACCAGGCGATTGTCTTTATTTTTTGGTCGATTCCCATAAGAAATTAAATTTGGGAAACAAATTATTCTATGAACCATTAAAAAAAAAATTCAATTTAAGTAAAACACATTGGGGATTGGTTCGAGAATTTTTATCCGGTGCAAATGTACTTTTTGACCAAGTGATTACCGATAAAATCCCTAAAATTAAAAAAAGGTTTATTGATGAATGAGTCAAAAAACAAGTTCAATCTAATGTGGTCACGAAAAACCAAAAGAAATAAAAAAAAAAAATCAAGAAAAAAAATTCCCAAAAAAATGAAAAGTACGCGTGAAATTCCGTTTCAAAAGAATCGGGTTTCGAACGTTGTCACGCTCATTTTTTTGGGGGGTTTTTTTTTGTTTCCCCCACATTAAATGCGTTTTTTTTTACAAGGTTACATTTTAGACAAAATTAACGCAAAAGAGGTAAACCCTGAAGAAGTATAGAACAAGCAACAAGCTCACTTAAAGGGCAAGAGAATGTTCAATTTTGCAAAAAAATTTGTTAAGACGTTGTTTAACGTGGAAAAAAAGCAGTGGCAACAAAAAGCTGAAGACCTTTGTCAATTGGCGACGGGCTTGATGTGGGGCGTTTTTTTCAAACGACAGGGGGTACGCCACAAGAGGTTTTGAGTGTGGAATTGATGGATACTCAACTGATATCCATGAAAATCAGACCCACTATTCATTCTTGTATGAGGTTATTTTGAACGAGACAAACAACAACACTCGATTCAATTAACTTTGCCTGTGACTTTTGAACATGGAATTTTAAGGTTATGAACTATCCGACCTATCAAAATGTAACACCTTCAGTACAGAAAAAAAATCACTCAGTTTAAAAAGAATCTGATTGGTACACAGAAGGAAAAGAAGTGGAACGAGGGGAAAAAAAGAGAAAAGAAGGGTTTGCCCGAGAATTCTTTAAACTATATGTCACAAACAGTGAGAATTTACGCTTATTGCTGATGAACAGGTTTAACTAATGGTTCATTGCAACAAGTATCCATACAAAATACGGTTGTAAAGGGAACCTTTACATTGTTGAGGAACGTATCAATTTACATTGGAAGAGTGAATTACACGTCTTACTTCCATTTAGAAATTAATCAGACGGAAGACAATTACTTTGTCAAAAATTAAATTAGGAGTGAGATAATGAGTAATTTGAATTCAATCACCATTAATAATCGCGGATTCTAGGCTTCGATTTTAAGCCTTTGCTAAAAGATTCTTTGCCGCAAATATATGCAATTTTAGCGATAGTTGCGGCTATCTTAGTGCTTGTTGCAATTTGTAAAAAAATCGCTCGCGTTTTAACCGCTATTGGGGCAGTGATTTGTGTTGCTGTTTTTTTAGCCTTACTTGTCAATCTTGAAGCAATTGGTAAACAATTTGGCGATTTAATTTAAAAAGAAGGGACGTTTCCCTTTCTCCAATTAAGGCACAGATATTGGGAACTATTAGGGGGTGGGAGTGGAATATAATCCCGAAAGAAGGGAAACAGCCAAGAAAATTTTAAAATGGGGCCCTGAAAATTTCACGAATTTTGTGTCTGGGGGGATTAGACATCCTATTTAATTTCACTAGGTGTTGCGGTGATTGGATTAATAGTAGTGATTTTTTTTGGTTTATGTTAAAGGGTTACTTTTTTAAGTAACTTTTAAAAAAACCGGATCTTATCTTTTTTTTTATTGGGGTTGGCTTATGGGTTTTATTTTCCATGAAGTGGGAAAATAAATCATTTTCCGTTATCTAATGGGCAAGCGTCGATACCAATCAAAAAAAGGGAAGCTCAATTGAACACGAAGATCGAGTTATTTACCTTGAAGAATCCTATCGTTTTAGTACAAAAAGGGAGGCGATAAGGGGCAACTAAGAAAAAAATAGCCGAATATCCTCATAAGGTATTTTAAAAACTTTATTTTTATGAAGAATGGAGACATTTGGGTTTTTATTTTTTGGACCCGTTTATTTTCCTTTTAACGATCCCTCGTTTTTTATTCCTTATTTAATGATGGTAAATATTTATTTGAACATGATGAATATGAGTATGAAATCAATTTACCAACTACTTATTTTTTACGATCATTTTGCTATTACGAAAAGGGCAGGGAAAGGGGAGAAAGAGAGGAAAATATTATTATGACGAAAAAATATTTTAGATAGAGATATGCAGTTAACAAAGTATACAATTGTTTTATGAAATTGACGACAGTACCTATTCCTGCTACTCCCCCTTTAAATCATGAAAATGTTTCGGACAACACTTGTTAGGGAAAGGGAACGAAGTAGCCACCGGACGACCAGCTGCTACCCAAGTGGCACCAGATGTTTTATTCGCAACGGGAAAAATTTTTATCAGGATATGTTAAATGCAAAACGAATTCGGCGACAACGGTTCAGGAAAACAAAAAAGTATTATTATTTCTTTCACAGAAATACGCCGTATTTACCTACCGATTTTCTCTAATCCAGAAATTAATGAGGGAATTTTAACCCCCTAAAAAAGGATATGTAACGGTTGAAAATTAGACCGGAAAATTATCTTGCGTTTTTTCCTATCATTGAAATGCCAAGTAGCTTGCTAGGAAGCGGTTTTTTTCATGAAGTGCAGTCGTTGTTATTTCCCCATTGAAACCAAAACGGTTTAAATTTGGAAATAAGGAAAATGAAAAACTCACGTCCGAAGAATGTTTAAAGTTTAAATATCAAATAAACGATTCCGATTTGGCAGATGCTGAATTGGTGATGATGAGGTGTTTTAGAAGGCGATATAGGGTTAAAACAATTGAATATTTTTAAAAGAAACAACGTCTAGTGGAAATGTCTATGTATTTTGTTATTGGTGCGCCGAATGAAGAGTTAGGGAAAAAATCAGCCACTTACAAGAGGTTGTGAAAGGAACCGATTATAAAATTTATCGTCCTCAAACAGACCAATTGACTCTCTTTTTTCAATCGTTATTGGGAACAAAATAAAGTTTCCCATTACAGTTTGAAAGTGACTACAGGCTACGTTGTTGATTTAGGGCTTGATTTGTATCGAACAATAGGAAATAGTTTGGTTTACCTCTAGGGGGGGGAATTTAAAGGGAAAAAATTTCGTGATAAAAAAAGCCCCATTGTATTCTTCACAATTGGTTTGGTACGCTCCACATTTACAAAGAAGAATATTGAAGGAGCGACTCACAGGGGGGAAACCCTTATTACGGCCCTTCTGGTCGGGGAAAACAACTCTCGTCAAGTACTTTTTTTTGGTTACTCTTTTTTGGGAAAAAACATTTTATATTGATCCAAAAAAAAAATGGTTAAAATTTTTGAGCCAAGCAGTGAAAGTTAGGAAATGTGAGTTCGTTAAATTATATGAATCAATTAACTTTATCACACTATCCACGGAAGAATCTTCACGTGGTTTACTCATCCCAAAGGTGTTTCTTCCAAAGGGAAAGGGATTTGGAAGCGAGAATGGTTCTTTTTTGTTGGGAGAAGTAAATAAGGATAAAAAAAACGAAAAAAATACAAAGCTATGATTGTGCAGCGATTAACGAAGTTTACGTAATGATTTCAAAAAAAATTTTTGGGAAAATCATTCGCAATTAAAGAAAAAAACGATGATCAGGAACGACTTTAGAAGGGTTTAAAGACATATTGGAAAAATATTGATTGCTGAAGACAACATCAAAAAAATAGACTTTTGGGGGACTGTAAATGCTAGGAATTCAAGGGTTGAAAATGCCAACAAAAGAAGAAAAAGATTTTGATGGTGAAAACATCAATGAAGAACAAATCGCTAGTGAAGCGATTTTGGATGTGATTATGCATATGGTAGATGTCTTTTCAACGAAAAAAGACGAAGACGCTGCTATTGTTTTTGATAATCGAAAGGTTTCCAGAAACCCCCAAAAGGACAAATTGTAGGACGGATTCGTAAAGGTCGAGCAAACAACACAGATATTTTTGCACTTACGCAGTCCAAAACAATGACACAGATACCATGAAAGACTTAATTTCTTACAAGTTTGCCTTTAAACCAAAATTAGAGCGCAACAACAGAAGGTTTTAACTTTTTTGATATGCCTGATAATCAGTCGAACCTAGATATGTTAATGGATTAAAACAAGGAAATTTTATTCCCAAACACATGGGAAGAAATCAGCCCATTGTAATTGATGTCTATTCGAGGAATGGGTAGCAGGTTAAAACAACAACACCACAGATGCTCGACACAACGACCTTAAACGAACGAATCAACACATTAAAGAAAGGAGCGATTGTTTGGGAAAAAGTACGAAACTTTTTTTTGTATATTGCCTTTTTTTGTCTTTTTTTTTTTTCCCTTTCCCCCTGTTTTTGCCGAATTTTTAACGGAAATGAAGGAAATCGGTGACGAGCAGCAACAAAAAGAGCGGGGGGAAAAATTTGGACGTTCAAAACAAGTTCCCCCAGAGAAGGATACTATTTACAGCCCAAAAAAGATAACTCTTTTACCTTAATGAATAAAAAATATTCTTCATTAAATAAAATCAACAATTTTTAAAAAAGTTGGTTCGTGGGTAAAAAAAAATTTAGGTTCACTCGTTACCATGACTGGAAAGAACACGTTTATATTACCCTGTTTTCTATTAACATTCTGAAAAAGTGAAAGAACCGTTTCTTTTCGATAGAGATTGAAAAAAACTTAAACAGTGTTGCGGTGAATATCGGATAGCTATTGTGCTGTTTAATATTGGCTAAATTTGTGACAACAGGTGAGTAAAAGATGCGAAAGTATTTGGACTAGCTTTACGCAAGGGTTTTGCTTTTTTTATTTATCAACGAATCAACAATAAATTTTTTTTCGGGAGATAGATAATAGAATTGCGATAGCGATGAAATCCCGAATTTTCGAGGAAGCAGCAACGTTTCCCCAAAAATGCGTTCCGCTTGAAGGAAACCGACCGAAACAGACTCCACAAGTGTGACTGTCGCAGAAAAAAAAAAAGTAAAGTATTTCGAGCAAATTCTATGAACCCTATCTTTATCCAACTACGGAACAACAGACCGAAGATACGTGAAAAACAAATTGAGTACAAAGGAGAATCTTAGATCGGATAGGGGCATTATTGGAAAAATAATGGGAAAAGATAAGCAAAAAAAATTTGTGACAGTGACAGACTGAAGTGGATAAAAAGGAAACAGTATGCCTTCCTATCTAAATGGAAATCAACTGACAGGATTAGGTTTTTTTTTTGTTTCAAACATCATTCAAATGTTTTTTATTCGCTATACTGGGCTTGGTTGTCTGGGGTTTCAAAAATTTTTAATTACTCTTTCCATTTTACCGTTCTTCCTATTTTTGGGATGATTTCTCCGGTTCTGGTGTATTAATGGGGTATTTAAAAAGGGGTAGGAACGGGTTTTCCTTTTGAACAACCTTTTTTTATTACCATTATTTTTACTATTTTTCAATAGGTTACAAAATTATTGAAGACGAGGACAGCCTTTCGTTGCGATTATCACCTTAATAGCATGGATAGTTGCTCCTGTTGCCATATACTTTTCCGGTACTTTTAGCTGGAATATTTTAAACGAAAAATGATGTCGGGAGGTTGATGTTTGCCGGGATGCACCCTGGTAAAACGCCCAAAAAAGCACGAAAACCGGAAGGAAAAACAAAAAGAAGCGAGCGGGAAAAGCAAAAAGAACTGAAGAGAAAAAAACAGAACACGAAAGATGGGAATCCCCAAAGCCAAAAATAACAAACAAT
>JAROYF020000072.1:0-50456 GCA_029619325.2 Dynastes grantii
GCGAAATCATCCGCGAATTAAAAGCGTGAGCCCTAATCAAACATCAATTCCACGAAATTGCCTAAAATTCCGCGAAATCATCCGCGGATGTCGGTGAAATTACCCGCGAACCGCGGATGCATGAAGTTATGGGACGCGAATGGCCTTGAAAGTGAGCCAGAACAGACATAGCCTACCTACTCAGTATCAGCACAAAATTTCGAAAAAGCAACATTTTAGGAAAATATTTAACATTTGCTTATATACTTCCACAATTGTCAAATTATTACTTTACGCTCCTAGGACCGTAACATTGTAACGGTAAAAAGGTTCAAATTTTATCTCGAATCGAAACGTGATAATATCTTTCTTTCTTTATAACGATCGCTAATGAAACGAAACGGATTGATATGTTGTGTGGTTTTTTACTTTAAATACTTATACTTTTGATCTTATCTCGTTGCGCTTATGACTTATACGGGCGGTGCTTATATGGTTACCGAACTTGATCTTGTCGGGCACAACTTATCGGCTGCAGGTATCCTATGATATTGGTTTTATAACATAGCTCCAACCTCTACTACAGGATGTCGCCACACCATCAAAAATATTCTTAATCCTGTCGGTTGTCAAAAAATAAACAAACACCACGTGTTTATCAATTCAAATAATAAAAGTTGTTTGCTGTTATAGTGACTGAGAAAAGTGTGTGATTAGCCGTCTTCGTTAAGTAGGATACACATTGAAGAATAGTCCCGAATGGTAAGCTCCAATGTCCAAGGGTTCATCAAAAAAGTAAGTAACTATTAAACTAATTTATTTACATAAAATAGATTTTACAATAATGAAAATATAAAACTTTAGATTGATCGAAATTTACAAAGAATCTAAGTGGTAAAGTGATATACGAAATAAACATCGGCATTTATACTGAAGCATTGCAAAATATATAGACTTGAACATTTATACGTTTGTTTCAAAATAAAGAAGAAATAAATAATTTAACATTGGTTTACGGACTTATGCAACGATCTAAGCAACTTTATAACATTGCTAAAATACGGGAATGAATGAAAACGCGACGTTCTTTACGGACTGATTTTTACAATCTCGGCAAAACGGACATACGGAAATTATACGCTTACTTAAAGGCCGGGTACAAGACTTCGGAGAGGTCTTCCACTCAGCTTAATGCCCGGTGTAGGACTGGTCCGTCTGTTCAGCTTGGACCAGACATAAGACATCTAAATGCAATTCTGGACGGTTTATATAGCAGATTTCGGACGTGACACGCTGCCTTTTGTCGTTGACGTATGCCGACCTTATACATGTACTGAATTACGAACGCTGTTGCACAAGTTCCGCAGGTATTTGAATTTACATAACAGGTAATAACGCTAATATAAACGGAAACATAAATAATGTACACTTACGCTCAAAATATTCGGCCAGGTTCTTTGAAAAATAATTAATAAAAAATGGAATAAAAGTTTAACAATGCAACGTCGGCTAAAGCTACGACAACGACGCGGTTTCAACCCGGAAACCAAGAGAATAGTATCATTGACGACCGCGGAAACCTACGGAACAAATGCATACAAAATTTACAGACTGGTGATAAAGATAAAAATAAAATATAATTTTTATATATTTTTTAGATTGTCTTTAAAGTCTGACGAACTTGATGGTTCGTCACAAAATTCCATTACGCTCTATTGCCAACTAAAATTCAACAGATATTAAATATTAAGGCTTATTAAGGGTCTGGAAAACTGTTGAGACCTCGTGCAGTCTCTGGAAGCATGGTACAGCCATGCTTCTATTTTATATTAGATTTTAAAAAAATGCCACATGTAGCTTTCACCAGTTTATACACATCCTATAGAATAACAACTAAAAAGTATCAATAAATATTGTCAAACAGAAATTCGAGAATTATATTTTTGAAATAATCATATGCATACTTGCCCATACATCAGTGTCATGTAACGTTCGCAAGAATTAAGTAAACTAGTTGCCCTAAATATTTTCCAAGAGGTTCTATTTCACTAAATGCCTTACTGATATTTGGTACTTATAATTAGATCAACAAGTAAATCATTGCAGACAAGTATATTATATTGGCGAAACATACCAAAATAAGGTTACTGTACTAATCTGAAAATAGAAAATGCGCTTAGGTTTAATAACTTGTCTTCTTAATATTCCCTTAAGATTTCTACATTGCTTCTATTCATGGAGTTTAATATTTTACACTTCAAGTATATAACAGCATACATATGCATATTTAACAGCGTATTATAGTTACTGTATGAATTAAGGTATAAACATAGTAGAGTAGCGAGAGTAGAGGTAAACAACGCTGCACGTTACATTTAAGGTATTTTAAACGAGAGCCTACGTATGTAGTAAGACGATAAGCGACTCATTAACGCGGCGAGACTAGTTGAGCGTGGAGGCTCAATTAAAGTTTTGCAGAGCTACATATATGCGTGACAAGCTTGGCAATACTATAGAATGCCTTACTGGAATGAATTATATCTAAATATAAAAATATTTACATCGGAAACCTTTGCTAACCGTATATATGTTACACATATCTGCAATAATAATAATAATAATATTTTATTCATTCCAAGCACTACATACAATAGATAGGAACAGGTCAAAAGTTTACGTACACAAACAATATAAGCAATATAAATAAAATATAAATATACATTTAATTAGCGGAAGCCGGCAGTGTCCAAAATATCCACAGAATAATGTGTTAGAGTGATAAAGGAGACAGAGTACATAATAATAGCTTAATAGATATGTTATCGCAGTTTATTATTTGTTATATTTCTTTATAATAATTCAACTATTGACAAAATACGTAGAATAATGTAATTTCGGCCATACAGATTAGAATTGCATCAAAAATTAAAGAAAGAAGAGAGTCGATTTTTGTGATACTACACGCAGAGAAACGTTTACTTGCATCAAGACTGTTCGCCTCAATTCAAGACAATTACTGTTTCAATTATCCGCAATACAATAATTGTTTTAAATCAAAAGGAATGTTAAAGATAAAAAAAGATAAAAATAATAACTAGGTACTAAGAAGTGAACGTTCCTGGTATCAAGGTCCTCGTGGTGTAGTGATTAGCACGCCCGTCCGGCAAGAGGGAGGTATCAGGTTCGAGTCCTTACCGAGACGAGGTTTTTTCAAGTTTTTAATTACAATTTACTTTGTTTATTATTTACGGCTATTACATTACAAACATAACACATGCCGTTTTCAAACAAAAAATGAAAATAAAAACACTTCAACGCATGCATATATTCGCTATATTTACCAAACATTTTTATTGCGTCAGTTTTTATGTTTTATAATAGGGTATTGATTTCTAAATGTTACTTCTGTCGGGTATGAGTCACACATACACTCTTTATTTATAATACGCAGCCCATGCGACTGATCGCATTCTGTCGCGCAGACCGATTATGCCAGGCCTATTAATGATTAAAACAAAGTTCAGGAGAATAATAACAATTTTTTTTTTAATTTTCAGAAGTGAGTGCACTGTTTTGCATTTATCTTTTAATAATTTAGATTAGTTATTTACATTTCTATTTGTATGTTAGGTTACCCCTTTTTCTGAATCACTCTTAAGTAAACACTTATTTAATAAGTTAGTGAGATGTAATAAGTACGTATAATTTGGGAAGACGGCTTCTTTTCATTTTATCCAGAAATTCCTTCACAAATCGTTATGGGAGCCAAATTGAGATCCGGATATACGGATTCAAAACTAGCCGGACATCCGGATCCACTATCCGATTCTCGGATTCGTTATCCAATTCTTTGGATCCTGATTCATTGTCAAACACTTCGCTTCCAGATTCACTATCCGCTATTTCGGGTACATGTCTTTTATTTTGGAACAGATCCTGCTACTTTGAATAACCTTACATAAAAGACACAAATTATCGGACAACTGAATGGATTTCATAGATTTAGTTTATGTCTTTATATTAATAAAATCCAATGTAAATTTAATAACGTCCTACTTCAAAATGAAATAGAAATATCATATTCTGTACTTTTATTATTAATAATGGTTCTACCCATTTTTTCCTTTTTCTTATTTTTATTGGCGTTCATTAATGTATAGATAGGTATGTATATTTATTTCAAATTATAAGAATATAATGTGCTTACAAGGCCTTTAATACTTTTATTGCCCCTTCTGTGACGATAAAAACCCTAATGCATATTAATCTAGGGGCCGTATTGACTATAAATTACGGCCCATAAGATAATTATATATTTATGTATATTTTTTACAAACAGTTTAAATTTACATAGTAACCAATTCTTTAACAAGAATTAAAGAATTTACATATCAAATGAGATTTAAATGACAAACAGATATTTTTTCCCATAATTCCATTTCTATTCAATTCATTAAATTTTTGTCATTCGGTCCTCAGCAGTTTGTTTGCGTATCCAGGTAGTTATTACCGCAGGTGGTGAAAAACACATTTAAGCCTTCAAAGTTATATTCTTATAATTTGAAATAAACTATACATATATGTTCCAGATCCGAGGTTTCGGATAATGAATGCGGATCCGACATTCCAGATAACGGATCCGGATAATAGTTCTAATTAACATTATCTGTAAAAATATGCACTTGTAATAATAGGAATCACAAATGAAGTACTTACTGGAAGTGGATTCTACAACATGTTGTAAATCATCTCAAACACTTTGGAGTTATAACACTTATAACTAGTTTCTTGCGAAAAGAGAGTAAAGCCTACTTTGTTAATTCAGTTGCTTTCTATTGGAAATCACATAGATTTTATCACTTGACTTTTAAATAATTCGAAAACAAGTTTATTTCAGTATAGGAAGTATGTCTTATACGAGGGGGCGATCCAAAAGTAGTAATAGCTAGACATTTGTAATATACATAAAAATCTAAATAAAATAATTTTGCTCCCCTGTCCCCTCAATAGTTCTCTGTAAAAAAATATATAAACAGCAATAGATGTGATAACACGAAAATTGAGAAAAACGAAGTGAAAGTTGTCAAGTAACTTTTGCTTAAAAAAAATGTCAACGAAAGATATATGTGCTGATCTGGCGGAAAAGCGGACTTCTCCTCCATACTGCACAGTTGCACGCACAATCCACTTGCGATTTAATAATGCCTTGAAATTGAAATTGATTTAAAAAAAAAAGATCCTAATTCATAATATTGCCCTGACAACCCATTTTAATGTGCTTTATTTAAGTCTACGTACATACATGTGTTGTCTTACGTCTACTTGTTATGTATAACTCTATTGTCAGTGTCACTAGTATTGCTCGGAAACAATTAGTGGACGATCTGGGAGTAACCTTCGACGATCAGCTTCGCTTCTTCCAGCATATAATTGACATGTGTTCTAAAGCACTCTCTAGGAATTATCGTGCGCATGTCTAGGGACTTTACGAACTCTCTAACGCTATGCTCATTGTTTAATGCCTTCGTCCGTAGCAAACTTGAATACGCGTGTGTTGTGTGGTATCCATCTTGAAGTTTATAAACAAATTATCGAGGGATCGAGCGAAAGTTCTTTAAAAACCCCTTTCCCCCGAAACGATGGCATATACCCCAGAAACATCAAATATCTACCCCCCTTACACCCATTCATTCGATCCTTTGTATGTGCAAAAAGAATCAACAAGTGTTTATTCCTTAAAAAAATTTTTTAAACAAGATCGACTGTCCACAACTATTCCTCAGTCAATGTTTTTCGTTTCCGTTTATCGGCTAGACAATTAACACTTTTTTTAATTCCTACTTCCCCCAAATAATGTAAGCTGAAACCCCCTTAGTCCATATTGCTATTAACGCAAACGCGAAATTTAAACATTTTCTTCGATTATTGATTATTGATGTACTTGATATTGCTTTTGTTTCCATGCTACATGTTTCTTTTCTATACTATGTAAGATATCACTCAAATTTAGGTTAATCATTGTGCTGTTATAGGATTATAATCTGTTGGACAAATATATGTTACGAGTATTATTATCATTATTATACTAACTCAATTAAACTTTTCTTCACTACGTTTTACCTTTCCTTTAAGCGTCTCATTTTGATGCTAAAGTTCAATATGGGAAATTTTTCTTTAATGCATTAAAATCGTAGAGTTATGTCAGCATTTTTTAAATCATTCACCTTGTTTACTATGTTCATTACACCCACGATAGAGATATTTTTAAATTTCTTCCAGAGAATTTTTGGTCTGACGTGATTCTAAAAGTCGTCGTCGAGGTATTCAAATTATTCTACTTGCGCGAGTAAAAAAGAATGAACACAAACAAAAGACTTATTCTTAACATCAAAATGTCTTGTAGACCAACCTTTAACCCTTTAGCTTGTTATATAGTTGCTTTCAAAATAAACCCCAGTCTCTTTAAGGCCTTTTTCTTGAATTACCCGCACTCTTTTACTCACCGATGTGAACTAATTCTCAAAACACACCCGTATTTTTGTTTTGTAAATAAGTTTTTTCTCGACATCCATTTACGTAATTTACCACGAAATAATTTCTTTGCTCTCCGTCAATCTTTGGATCATTCATAGGTACCTTCATGCAAACATACATCAATAAAATAAGGTTATGTTGGTTTGAAGGATCTAGGTCACCAAATAGTAAATTTCGTAGTATTCCTAAAGAATTACATAGCATTACTGATTTGTATACCCATTAATTTTAGATTAATTCGTTTGAAAGAAAAAATAAGTAAATCGCGTTGTACCACTTTGTTTTTTTAGGTTGAATTTTTTTTAACGGGGTTTAAAAAACTTCGTTACCTCCTTATTAGCGCGTTCTCTTTACTTTTATTGAAATAAACGCTTGAAAAAATATTTAGAAACAACTCAGCGGAAAGAAAGTTACTGCAGTAAAGAAGATTTTTTTTATATGCAATAGCCGGTGGAACATAGTACAAATGATTACTTTCTGCACTTTTCGAATGCAACAATAAATCCTGGCAAGCTACTTTTTTTATTATTGACATTTAAAATTTAAACTCGTTGCCAAGAAAAAATATAATAATAATAATAACAATAATAATAGTAATCATATTTTTTATTCCTTTCGATACAAGTGCATGTATCCGGGAAAAGTCAATGTCAGCAAATTTCATTGGCGTCCTACGAGGTAAGCGCCCTAAATTCTCGGCCTCATATAGAAAAACTAAACTTGGTGAAATATAATAATTTTTTTTTTCAAAAATCTCCCCTAACTTCCCATTTTTACCCCGATAAATTTAATAATTCTATCCCCTAAATAAATAGTAAAAATAATAAAAAAGTTTTCCCCAAAATGTTGCATTTCAGCTGCTTGCAACTCACTATCGTCCTTCCATCGATTCCTTTTTTGATCGAGGATCATTACAGAGCCATTGTTCCATCTCCTGTGACAATGGTCTCCAAAACACATGCTTAAAAACGAGTGCGCACAATCGACCCGACGTTCACATTGGAGAGCAGAAAGAAGATGCGGTACCCATCTTGCACTAAGTTTATTCATACCCAAATGGTTATGGGGAATTCGGCGAATAATTGTTTCAGAAATACTGTCACGCATTTCTTCACCAAACAGGGTCTGCTAATACCATTTCTTCAATAATTGAAATGTTTTTAGGGTTATCAGTTCAATTGGGACCGGGGGCCCTCATCTGCAAGGAATTCTTGCTCCCCAAAAAGGAAAAATTTTCCCCCTTTTTTCAGTGGAATATGAAGGGGAAAAAATCACCATAAACCCGGGCTTTTTTGTTTAATATGATTAGGCGCGTGCCCTTCTTTCTATATAAAGCGTCTCGATTTGCATTCAGACATTCTACGTCCGGCAACCGCTGAGCGCAGAATCAACTCTAAGTCCAGCCTTTTAGAGCTGAGCGAAGGACTAATCTTAAGTCCGGTTTTTAAAACTGGGCGAAAAAATTCCCCTTATTTCGTGGACTCCGTTAATCTGGGTTCACGAAATAAAACGAACTAGTCTCGTAATTGTACGGTATTATCTGTCCTTTTGCGAGATATGCGATACATTTCCGTATAACCGTTTTGCCGAGACCGAACAATGCATAAGTCATAGGAAACGCTGCGTTCATGTATATTAGCGTATTAGTGTATTAGCGAAATTACTAAGTCACTCAATTCGTTGCACAAAGTCCGTGAAAAATGTTACAATTGTCTATGTCCCAAAATTTTTAAACAAACGTGTTATATTCTATCTTATAATGTTTTCCACAAATCCGAGACTTATTTCATATGTTAATTTACCACTCAAATTCCTGTTAGCTTTCAATAAATCACAAGCTATATTTTCCGTAATTGTAAAAATGCTGATAGCAGAATATGATGTTATTATGTTGAAGAATTTATTTTGTTTTGTCTTATGTAAATAAATTTTTGGTTAAGTTTTACTCACTTTTCTGTTGAACCTTTGAACAATCAAGCTCACCATTCGGGATAATCTCCAATGTGCACAGCACTTGATTAATATCGTTAATCGCACACATTTCTCAATCATTATATTCGCAAACAACTTTTTTTTTGAATTTAATAAACACGTGGTGTTTGTTTGTTTCTTGATAAACGATAAGGATAAAAGTATTTTCGATACACAGTCGCGACATCCCGTGGCCGAAGTTGGATCTATGTAACATAGGGGTCTGCAATCGATAAGTTATACCTGATAAGATCAGCCGTATAAGCTCGACAACCATATAAGCACCGCTCGTATAGGCATAAGTATAACAAGATCAACAGTATAAGTATGCAACCAGTAAAATCAGATCATAAAGACTGACGAGTAAAAGAAAAGACAAAAGTCTGAACGAATGCAAGCACATTAAAATAAAGAACCCCGACTTACAACATTAATTAGCGATCGCATAAATATAAAGAAAGATAATATTCTCTTATTCTACAATTCTTTTCCATTCAGAAAGATATACCGCTGGGTTTATTTTACCGCAGTCACGTTACAAGGTAACTCCATAAAAAAATCCACGGGGGTTAAATCGGAGCTTCTGAGAGCATAATTGACATTTCCATTCTTCGATATGACCTTTCCTGGAAACATCCTTCGAACGACTTCCATGGTAAGATTTGCAGTGTGAGCAGGCTTGCTGGAACCACGTGTTTTGGTTGAATCTCCAAAATTGTTCCAATTCTGGTTCAAGAACATTTTTCTATAACGCTCAGAGGTAAAGGTGACTGTCCATCTTCAAAAAAGTAGGGGCCAATAATTCCATGTGCGGACATTGCCGCCCAAACTGTAACTTTCGGACTGTGTAGGAGTTGCTGATGTTACTGGCGTGGGTTGTCATCTCCCCAATGTCGGCAATTTTGCTTATTTACCGCTCCGTTCAAATGAAAATGCGCCTCGACACTAAACAGAATGTTATTGAAGGAGAGGAGCAACGCCCGCCTACCTATCACAAAAAAAATGTGTTGAGTGTTTAGTAACACTTCTCAACCAAATACAACCTTAGGGCTGTTCTTAAATAATTAATATGTATCAATTACCTGTTTCAAAGCTAAGGCCAAATTATTGGATATTCTTAATCCTAGATAATCTGGTGAATTTGACGAAATATTGTATTTACAAAAAGGAATATTAAAATCATTAGTGCACATCGTAGACTTATAACAATCGCTGACCCTGAGAAACCTAAGTTTGTTATGAAAAATACACAGAGGCATTTCAAAAATCAAAGTACAGGACAACGTAAAGATATTGTACTCCTGAAGATATTTCTGCTACTGTGGTGTACAGGTAGGCGGGCGACGATCCTCATAATCCTCTCCTGATCGATAAATGCATCCGATGATTGGGTAGATTTGCCCCACAACAGTACGCCACGCCGTAGCGTAACCTTGATGCTACTTGGGCATGATAAAAGCCAATTAAATGGCCCTTTTGCAGAACGCCTCCCAAGCTCCTGAACATATAGCACAGAGAACTCAATTTCGCGATCAAATGTTCGCAATGAGATTTCCAATTACGGTGTTCGTCAACGAAAACTGTTTGCAACAGTTGCGTTGCCGATTATAGACAATGCTGTAGACAATTTTTGATAGATTTAATAATGAATTGCTATGGCAACGGAGAAGGAAGCAAAGGTAAGATTACATTTATTTATTATTACTGTCATTAGCAACAGAAATCAATAGAAAACTGTCCTTAACATACATAACTAGACATACAGCAAGAGCGATTGATCCACGCTATCGAATGCCCTGCTGAGAACACAGACGGTCCCAACGGGGCATTCGCCCTTCTCGGTGAACCATATGATTTCGCGAATAAATGAGGATAGGGCTGAATTAGTTGGTCTGTGTTTCCTGAAGCCATGCTTAAATTTTGACAGACGGTCCAAAAAAGTGTATTCAAAAATGTTCGAGAATATTGAAAACATTGTGATTGGTTTGTAGTTTGTAACGAGTCGGCGATCATGACCTTTAAAACCAGGTGTAACCTTACTTATTTTTAACGTAACAGGAAAGTATCCAGATGCAAATTACAAGTTAATTAAATGTGCTAAAGGTTCGATAATAAATATCAATGGGTACTACATCAGGACAGTAAGACTACTTATCTTTTAATGTTTCGCAATAACAAAAGCCTGTCAGTATTAACAGATTTTAAAGATAAAGTATTGGCGCAATTGTAAGGTATTCCTGTGAATGCTTCTATTGACTAAATTTGTATTTCTGCAACTTACTGAAACTTACACAAAATGTTCGTTAAAGAGAGATACTACTTTGTGGGGGTGTCTAATTACATCGTTTTCATGAAGAAAACCGTCATAGATATATGTTTAATACGCAGCTCGGGTACCACCATACAAGAGGTTTTGGCGGGGTTGCTGGAATTTGAATTTTTTTGTTTGAATATAACGGAATAAGATTGGACAGGAAACCCCCATGAAAGTGGACTTAATAATAATTATCACTAATTTCGCTAGCTGCGACGAAAGTTATAGTATGACTTTAGCAGAGTTCTGGTAAAATATATGAAGATTCTATGTTAAAGCTATGTGTCTTAAACACTTTTCAAAACAACATAGATATTTTTATGTTGAACTCAAAAATATAGATAATAAAACCTAAATAATAAAAGTGAGTTAATAACCTTTGTCGCCATTTTAATAAGCTTTATCACAATTATGTACCTAAATAATGCAAGGTACATACACTTCGAGAAAATGTTAAATTAGCTATTTTTCTATATGTACGATGAGAGAACGAGTGGAATCCGATCGATTCGATGCGGGTCGCGTGTTAGTATACTTCTAACAACGTTGGCATGTAGACCTACTGTGTGCAAGAACACACGTAATAATTTGAAGTCATGGTCGCCTATAAATGAGAGTTTCGCATATCTATTTTATTGTTGCTACGAAGCTTAGACGAAACTGATAAGAAACTCTAAAGACTCTAAAACAGATTCTGATGAAATAAAAGAAAAGAGAAATAAATACTCTAGAAATTCTTACTAAGATCGTCCGCACATAATGCAACTAACTGCCGCTAATCCCTCCGCTTGTGGTGAATCACCCATTCGCGTTTACCGTTGTCGCATGTACGCTTTTTCGTATAGCTACACATTTTCTTTCCTTAGGTGTATATAATAACTTATATTAAAAGGTAGGTATTATATTTCTTATTATCTATTTTTTTGAATGTGAGATGTTTCAAGATGGTAACAGTATATAGATTTTTATAATTTAGTTGACCATTTTATTCAACTGAATCCTTACATAAATTTAGAAAAAAATACTTGTAATCGATCCCCTTGTATGTATTCGAAAATCCTCTTTGGTGCCTTCGGAGTTCCATTTAGAATTTTGTCCTACTCTTGGTCTTCATAAGAGTCCAGGTTAATATAATATTTACTCCATAATTTAAAAATGCTTAAACTTGCTACCGGAATACCAATCCAATGCATCCATATTTTAATGCTTCGACCCTTACGATGTATCTTGGTTCCAATGTCGATATAAACTTTGATATCTTGATTCGAGTATTGATATTGTGTTTAATGCAATAATTGTAATTGCAAAACAGATTCTTTGAAAATAACTGGTGACTTATTACTACCTCTAAGTGAATTTCGGGGACTCCCTTTTTTTATTTGATGATGTAAATCATTAAAATGCCAGAATTTAAACAGCCCGATTAAATTATATAAATTTCATATTCAAATATTACATGATTAAAAATTCAAAATAGTTTGTAACTGCATAGAGTAGAGAAACTTTGAGCCTAGGAAGCAAAAAAAGTAGCTGGAGGCGAGATCTGATAAATGTTTGCCATGGCGACCACTGAAGTGTGAGACGGTGCATTGTGTTGGTGGAATAAAACTTTCCTTTTCTTCAAATGCAGTCACTTTTCCGCAATTTATGCCTTCAGCTTATCAAGTAATGATGCGTAGTATGTCCCAATTACTGTTTTTTTTTCAAGATAGTAGATTAGACTGCGTTTACTTTCGGAAGACACCCAAGCTGCGCGAAAATTGCGGTTTGGGGGTGTATTGACCGTCTTAAATATTTCCAAAATACGCGCGTTTTTTAAAAGTATACGAGAAGGTTAAACGTTTATTAAATTGTATATAATTGAAATTTTTTTTATACAAAACAAATTTAGATTCTGATATTTAACAGTTTTATAATTTATAGTATTTAGTAATAGCATAAATCTTACTTTGTGTATTTAATGTATTTTTTCTTAATTTTTCATTTCACTTTATGTTTTTAAATAATTTCTTTAAAAGAAAGGTAGGGAATATTCAGTGTTAAAAAAAAAAAAAAATAGGTGAGAAATGTTTGGTCTGTTGTTTATAATAATTAATATTTTTACTTAAAAAAAAGACTAATGGGAAATGAAATTACCCCTTTTATTTATTATAAATTTTAAAGATAATATATACATATTTAAATTAACTATATCAAATATAATTTTAATTTAATCATCATCAGAAAAAAAATAAAAAAATCGCTTACTGTCATCATCAAGGTTTAAAAAAGTTCATCGGTAAGTTTTTTCCATTATGTGTTTTTTGTATAAAATTTTTCCCTTTAATATTCACTGCATGCCGAAAAAACATGTGACCAATCATCTTTTGTGATTTTTCCAAAAAATTTTTCTTTAAAGGGGTTCCTGAATCATTTAGTTTAAAAGTTATATTTTTAGATGCTACTCTGCCCCCCCTTTAAAAATTTCCCATTCTTTTTTAATAGGGGGGAGTTCCGGATGATATGGGGGCAATCTTTAACACTGTATGTCCATCTTTTTCAAATATAGAATCTATAGTGTAATTTTGTAACTTGGTTTTTGCATAAGTACTAATCTATACAATTCAACTTTTGTCAAATTTTCATTAAATATGATACCCACGTTTTTTTAGCCATTTTATCATTTCTGGGTTTTTTGCTGTTAGTAGTTGGATGTTTAACTGAGGGAACGTTGTGGTAGCTTGCATTATCCATCACAACAAAATTTAGGGGGCAAATTTGGGAAACAACTGTTTTTCTAACCACCTTTTATAATTTATAAAATTTTTCCAAGGGTAATCTCCACTTTTTTTGGCCGGGCTTATAGATAACAAGGGATTATCAATAA
This sequence comes from Dynastes grantii, assembly GCA_029619325.2. Classification (NCBI taxonomy): domain Eukaryota; kingdom Metazoa; phylum Arthropoda; class Insecta; order Coleoptera; family Scarabaeidae; genus Dynastes; species Dynastes grantii. Next base: position 13,665 of record JAROYF020000072.1, read on the forward strand.
ACCATGTTTACTACCAAAAAAAATAAATATACAGTACATGCTAAATATTTTAGAAGAAATTTTTACTAAGTACCCGAAAGTACAATTATTAAACGTTTCCCTTTTTATATAGGGCACCTAAGTCCAAAGTTTGAGGGGTTTTAAAACCCATTCATATGGGAGTTGTGTGACTGGAGGAAGTATGTTTCGTCTAAAATACAATACTTTAGTTTTTCAACATCAAATAAAAAATTTTTTTTGCTTCACCTGTATACACAAAATTTTGACCTTGAAAACCATAACTTGTAACATTTCGGGTATATGAGGATCTTAGCTCACGTTTTTGATCTTTCCATCAAAAACTTTTGGGTTTTCAGGGAGTTTTTTCCACCTGTTATTTGATAAATATATTAATTACCAAAAAATAAAATAAATTTGAATATTAGTACGTACCTAAATCCTTTAATTTTTAAAATTAACTTTCTTAAAGAGCTGCGCTTGCCTACAAAACCAATGGTATCATCTGAAATGTATTTCAATTTTATACAGCATTTAATGTTGGGGGCCCCTGTTTTCCGGGGTTTTTTAAAAAATTTTGGGGGGAAAACCCGACGTAAACTGCTTCCCCCCATTATCCACAGTAGATTTTGTGGGAAAGTCTTTCAAATTGTCTTTTTAAGAACTGCTACTTTGTTTGCTTCCCCAAAAAATTATTTTTTTCGAATAATTCTGACAAATACTTTTAGATATTCCCGTAACTTCACTAACCCAAAATCTAAAATGTTTCCTTTAAACAAACATAATGACTTCACTTGGAAAATATGAATATGTAAAAATAGTATTAAAAATACCCTTAAAAAAAAATTTTCATACCTTCGGGCTTAATTTTTTAAAAAAGTTGTAGACATTAAAAACAATGTTTCGTGATTCTCATGAAAACTTGTCTCTTCTTTGCAATGTTCGATGATTCGGACATTTCACCCCAACTTTATTTTTTAATACAACTTTAAATTAAAAATTTTTTAAAACAAAAATTTTCAGTAAAATATTACCCCTTAATTCAAAATAAATTTTGAGAAAAAATGATTTTTTAATAAATATACGCCAATAACAATATTTAAAAAAGAGAAAAACCAAAGAAAAAATTTAACAACTGACGCCGAAAAAAAGGTAAAATTTGTTGGTCTTACTGTGGGGTTAAAAAATATTTCTCGGTTAGCACCAACTTCTCTTTCTAATCCTAAAATGCGTCTTTGCGCTGGTGTCTTCCGAAAGTAAACGGACTCTAACAAACTTCGTGACTATCCCAAAGAACAGACGCTATCACCTTCGCGGCCAGTAGAGCAGTCCTTGCCTTTTTCGGAGCCGATTCACCCTTCGTAGTCCACTATTTCGATTGTGCGTTAGCTTTAGGAGTCTACTGATGTATCCAAGATTAATCTACAGTTATTAATAGACACAAAAACTCCGACTTATTTCGTTTAAACTTCTTTAACAGAGCTTTGGAAACTTGATGAACCTTTCCGATGTTATCAGTAACGGTGCAGTTTTTGGCCCTCCCGAACTTTCGTCAACCAAGCTGTGACCACGTTTAAATTCAGCTGTCCAAAATTTAATTATAGCAAATGATGGAGTTCCCGTAGACAGCGTCCTTTCGGCTTTAATTTGCGTAGGCGTGTCGCCTTTCAAATGTAAGAATATAATGATTGCTTGGTATTCGTTTTTTCTACTTTTACAGAAACACTAACATCGACTGACACAAACAACTGTTAAACAACATCTGAGCCTCCACACGGCTGTAATTTTCAAAAGTATCTTTCAACGCATGCGCAATTATATTACCAGAATATTTTTAACGAGTAATGCTTTTTCATGTTAAGGTTTGAGACTTCTCCGATTACTCTCGCAAGAAGATCGAATAAGTATTTATAGCACTCATTTGTTAATTTACTTAATGAACGAAGAACGAAGAACGTCCAAGCAGTTGCGTTAGTAATAATAATAATGTATTTATTGTACAAAATAGAAAAAGCAAAAATAAACAAAAGGAGGAAATCACATCATCTCAAGAAAAATAAATACACAGGGACATATTTATATATGTGCACTGCTCTTACCTAACCCAATATGAATTAAAGAAACGTAAAAGAACAATAGCCTATAAACTAGTCTTACGTACTACATGTTCCGTATCTGCAACAAGAAAAACAAGATAACTATAAATTGTCTGCATCTTATAAATTTTAATGTGCAACATAAAAGCAATTACAAAGAAAAAATAAAGTATAACATTTATTCCATTTAACCAATGATTGTGAAACAGCATGGATGGGCATCTTTGTCTAAACTGACGACAACGAGCTTGTTTTAATATTTCCGATAAATCATTATACTTCCTATAGATATAATAGCTCTTTTGAAAAGAGCAGTCTTGTGGGCTGGAGGCGAAATCGGTCCCCTAAACCGAGTCGCGAGATTGTCTACATCGCTTCGGTAACGAATCTTAGCATTCAAATACGAAGGTGTCTTCGATGTCAATATCTTGTGGTATAAGGAAAGCACTTGAAATTTTTTGCGATTGTACATTGTTAACCAGCCCATTTCCGTTAATTTATGCGAAATGCGCTCATAGATTCTGATGCCATGAACGTGTTTTGCACCTTTTATATGCGATAGATAGTTAAATGGTCTAAACATGAATAATAAACTTCGGAACAATATGTGAAATTTAACAGAACGAACGCCTCAAACAATGTTTTCTTGATATTCCTATTTGAAGTTGAGCGATACGGATACAGTTTTTTAAGATTTAGGTACGATGAACGAATATATTTATTGATCTGATCTGTAAAGCAAAATGTATTATTGATCACCAAACCCAAATTTCTAGTCTTATCGACGACTGGAATAACAGAAGCTTTAATTTTAATTAAAATTACTTCACTCAAGGCTTTACACAATTCCCTATCACCAAAGATGATCACCTGGGACTTTAACGGTTTAAATGCAACAAGTGTGTCTGAGAGATAGCACTCAAAAATGTGACATCATGTGATATTCGTAAGAGCTACACACCAGTCAGAGCTCTGAAACGAACAATATAGTTCTACATCATCTGCGTACAATTGTGCTTTCATATAAGTAAAATTTTGAAGAAAGGAAGAGGTGTATAATGAAAATAAAATTGGGCTGAAGATGGATCCCTGTGGAACTCCCCGTTTCAATATTAAACGTCGGGAAATTGATCCTAGTTTTGATTGCACACGTTGAGATCTATTATAAAGAAACTCTGCTAAGAGTTTCACAGCACAGTGACTAAACCCCAAACCCTATAATATGTCCAATAGAGTTCTATGATGAACAGTGTCAAAGGCTTTCAAGTAATCTAGCACCATGACAACAGTACTCTCTAGAATTTCTGTTAAGCCTATACCATGTCGTCTTCTAAGTTTACTTGTTCACTTATTTATAGCATTGGGTTTTGTCTATCGGAGTTAATCAAATTGTCGGGACGGTCTGCTTATCAAAATGGGAAGGATTGACATCAGCGATGGATTGGTCATATTGGTCAAATCGTATCTTCAAGGGAGGACTTTCTCCAGTAAATTAGACGGGATTTTCTCAACCAGAAGGTCCATTCAGGCCGGAGTTCCCCAGGGGTCTTTATTAGCCTTCATCATTTACATATATGATATTTCTCATCATTCACAAATCGAACCTTTGACATATGCAGATGGCACTACAATATATTCGGCTTCCAAAAACGAGGAGCTATTTCTAAAGCGTCTACAAAGGGCATTGGATGACTTCATGGAATGAATGACTAGATGGAGGCTTCACGTTAACAGGAACAAAAGCGTTGCGGTCAGATTCACCAGTAGGAGGAGATCAGCCTCACCGTGTGACGAAATTGACGGCTCTCTAATACCGTGAAGCCCTAATGTAAGATATCTTGGCCTCTTATTTGATCAAAGGTTGACCTGGAGATATCACACCGAGATGCTAAAGGAAAAAATCTAGAGGACTAGAAATCTCCAGTGCAATAACAGCCCACTAGATCTCCAAACCAAGTTGCTACTATACAAGTCATCCCTTATACCGATAACCAATAACATATTCGTAACAACAATAAGTGTAGTAACGGCCGTAGTAACAAATTTTATTATTCTTTTCAGAAAATTGCAAACCTTCCATAAACCATTCCATAAATGGAGATCGTTGAAACAGTAATATTGAGTTTTAGAATAAATATGTAAATTTTAAATAAGCTGTTGGAAATAAAACGTTTAAATTAATTTATGTATATTTAGTCATCGATCTATAAATAACACCAATATAACTGGCTAAAGTTACCAGAAAATTTCATTCAATTAAATATAAATGCTGAAGTTAACAAACGGTTAGGCGGGCTTTACTCGTACCGTAATTTCCGTCTAGTTAAAACAAACTTCGCTACTGTTAATTTTAACGAGTTTGCCGAGTTTGAAAGTTTTCATCGATGTTGTTTATTCATAAAGAATCTTTATTGAATATGACACACACAGACGTTCCGACTCCATTGTCTGTAAGGTATGGGTAAGAATTAAGTGCAACAAAGCGAAATTGAAATACAGTGGTTCCCCCCGTTAAGATAATTTGTACTAGTGTAGTTATAGTACCCATTTCAGCGATTCTCAACCTGTGGGACGGGCCCCCTTGGGAGGCGTGATAACACTAAATGGGGGGCGCTAGCATAGCGAAAATAAGAAAAAAGATTAATAAAAAAATTATTTCATTTTTACTGAAAAAAAGCAATAAAATACATTCTGACATAATAAAAAATAAAATACACGTTTACACTGATATAATACACTTATAAATAAATTTGTCTTTTGATTTCGCCACTTGCCGAGAAGCCTATGAAGATTTCTTCTTCAGCAATTGAGAGACCTTCGGGAGTATTTTGAAATGGGTCCCTAACCCACTCGTAATTTCTTACCAAATTGTCAACAAGAAAATACTTTTTAAAATTCTTTACTAAAACATGTTAACATGTTGTTCTTCAGCTTTGTAAGTTTTTACACATTCCTCCACATTTGCAAACATTTCTAAATTTTTTTGCTTTACATTTCTACTCCACAATTCCATTTCGCTATAAAATGTATTAACTTAATCATTCGTATCCAACATATGTGTTTGCTCCTTGTAATTGAACATTTAAGGTATTTCATTTCTCGAACATGTCCACCAAGTAGCTTAATTTCATCACAAATAAATCGACTCGAAACTTCTCGACTTCCGGTCGGCTTTCCTCTTTTAGAAAAACGGCGATTTCATCTCTATTCATAAACACGTTGCAAAAATCTGACACGTGATAGCCATCTTATCTCGCAATAAAGTAGTAACGATGATTTTACTGCACCCATGTCTTTACAAAGCGCAGAAAAGATTCTTGATTTTAGGGATCTCATTTTTATATAATTTACTACGGTTTGAACTGTCTTTAGCACAACATTCAGACCAGGACTCATTTCTTTGGAAGCCAGAGCTTCTCTGTGGATCATGCAATTTGTCCAGACACACTGTGGAGACTTTTGTTTCGCAAGTGTTTGTATACTTTGGAATCTTCCAGACATTGTACCATTGCACCATCGGTACATATTCCGACGCAATTTTTCCACTCTATGTTTTCCTCGTTTACAAAATCATTTAAAATAGCAAATAATGCAAGTGCTGTTGCTTTGAGTTCCATTGGTTTGCAGAAAAGTAGTTCTCCTACTGCTGACATACCATCACAAAACCGAACATAGGCAATTAAATGAACATCTTTATTGCTAACAGTTACCTCATCAAGCTGAATTGAAAACAATTTGTAACGCAACTTCCCGAAAAGCTGATGCTGTACATCTTAAGCTATATCACCAATTTGACGGGCAACAGTATCGTATGGGAAATGGTAAGCTAATTATTTAAACGAATTATTTAAATCGTTTCTAACTAAAATACCGAGGGTCTGTCTTTAGGCGTTTTAACGTGCTATCTTTCATATCAAGAATTAGTCTTTAATAATTGCGTCCGAAGTGTAAACTGCGGAGATATTAATAATGTCGTCTAAACTATATTAACTGCTCTCAAGCACTATATATTTCCACAATACACCTAAAGAATCTTCATTGATCGACAATACAGGTCGACTCTGAACAGGACAATAACTACGATTCTATTAATTAATCAGCAACGTTTAGATAAGGCAGTTCGTTTTCAAAATATGTTATTAAAAACAGCCTCCAAAGTTTCCCTAAATGTCTATTGTGCTTTACTGTTACCAACCTCAAGAGACTTTTTCATTGCGTATTTCCTATCTAAGAATACTAAGGTCTATTACTTCGCCTATTTCAACTACATTTGAAATGCATGAGTCAATTGTTGCTATTCCTGTTCCAAAAGTGATAAAACCGTATCCCCATTCCGCAAACGGCAATAAGACAGAAAAGAGGAAACAGAACGAACAGATAAGAAAATCGTAAAAACGAGGAAAAATTTGCATTGTAGTAGCGACAGTACGAAGAAGTAATAATAACTCGAATAGTTTTCAGCTGAAAAGATGATTGTAGAATAAAAACGGGTTTCCTTTTTAAAAGCAATTTGGAAGAATTGCCTAAAATATAATCTACTATCTACAGATATACAGGTACATTCTATCTGAAGTGCGTGCGTTCACACTTCAATACATTAATTTCATATCAATATTCGTTAAACATTAGAATTTAACGTAGCATTTGCAGAATTCGGATTATTTTGCGTTATTATTCGAATTCTGGCATTTTGATGATTTGTATTATTAATCTTTTATTTAAAAAAGGCTCCATTAACATTATCTTACAGGGGATAATCAAAGTTCCGAATTATTTTAAGTAATTTACATTTTGGAAATATGATTTGCAAAAATTACATGAACACACACACGAAACACACTATATTTGAAATCCAGGCAACAAAATCCTTTACATCTACAGTACCGAAAACGAACATCACAACATCAAAATTAAAAGTATCAAGTCGTTACATTGACAGCACCCAGATAACGCATAAACAAGGAGATAAAAACAGAATAAATCTGACAGTAAACCGATATTTCGAAGATTCATTTAGAAATTTGAATTTAAAAGTCCAATATAAAACTAAACAATAACAGTTTGAAGAAGTAAATTAAGCAAAATCTAACCGAACAAGTCATAGAAGGGGATTCGAAACGTTTACTCAAGAGGATATCAAGTTTTTATTTGAAAAGAGCAGATCAGGATTCAGAAAAGGAACAAAACTATACATACACTACACACACGAATAACTGTAAGTAATTTCAAAAAAAAATTATCTTTGTAAGTTGAGTACCAGAAATAATAAACGGAATACCCAATTTAATACTTTTAATTGTTTTAAAACATCTCAATATATATACGTCCTAGTGGCAACTGGAGTCTGTCACAGTCTCCAGTTGCCACTAGAACAACGTCGACGCATCAACAACCGTCCTTCTCCTCAGGACCGACAAGAAACGTGGATCGAGACCCGAAACGTGAAACCTAGATACAGCGACCGCGAAAGCATTATAGCATGTATACCGATTAGGAAAATGTGAAATTAGCTATATCGCAATATGTACGACGATAGAGTGAGGAGGGGATTGAGTGGAATTCGATCAATTCGATGCGAGTCGCGCTAGTACACTTCTAATAATGTCGGGATGTAGACCTACTGTGTGAAGAGCGCACGTAATAATTTGAAGTCATGGTCGCCTGGAAATGAGAGTTTCGTATATTTATTTTGTTGTTGCTACGAAGCTTAGACGAAATTAATAAGGAATTCTAAAGACGAAAATAAAAACAGATTCTGATGAAATGAAAGAAAAGAAAAATAAATACCCTAGAAAAATATATACGAAATAAATAAAAATTCAAAGGTGCAATATCAAAATGTTCATATGAAGGGTTCGAATTTGCCCCCCTCCTTGGCTGAACAATAACCAAGTCGGTTGTAAAACTCCCATCTCACTCGCTCGAGTGAGACGAGAGTTTCACAACAAAATAAATTTGCGAAACTCTCATTTCCAGGCGACCATAACTTCAAATTATTACGTGCGCTCTTCACACAGTAGGTCTACATCCCGACATTGTTAGAAGTGTACTAGCGCGACCCGCATCGAATTGATCGGATTTCATTCAATCCCCTCCTCACTCTCTCGCCGTACACATAGCGATATAGCTAATTTCACATTTTCCCAATCGGTATATGTATATATGTTGGGACATAGCTTAACGATAGACACCTGGGATTAAAATAAGAAAATTTAACCCAACTTACCTATATCTAAAGTCGCCTCGTTAAGTTGGTACAAGACGTGAAAGTTGTTCCCGATCCACAGTTATTGATTTCAGGCTTCATAGGAATACGCTGCAGCCATTATCGTCAATACACTCAACAAGAAGCTCAAAAAAATAACCTCGAAATTATTAAAACACGTCCAACTACAAACAGAAACCAAACGAAGATCACATAAATGCCCAACTAATTACCTAATTTTTACCACACTAAACTTCTGTGGTTTTGACATGTAGCAAACAAATGATACTCATTTGTCGTTAAAAGATAGTATTCCGGTTAACTAGATTATTGCTAGATTATTCCTACCAAAGAAAGCATATCATCAGATCAGATTTTTTTTTTCGGAGAAACCGTAATAGTCAAAAATTACAAAGATACAAAAAATGTTCCTAAAGAAAATATCTTTTTGTAACAAACAATTGATAGTTCTTAGCCTAAGCACTAGAAAGTTATCACCAAATTTGTATTGCGACATTTTAATTTAATACACTTACAACCTACCGATGAAGACCAAACCCATCTCGAAACGTGACTTATAGTCACAAAACACTCCATACCAAAAATTATAACAATCGATCAAAGCCTCCTATTTTTATACGAAAAATTATTTGTTTTTCAAACAACTTTCACGTCTTGTACCAACTTAACGAGGCGACTTTGGATATAGGTAAGTTGGGTTAAATCTTCTTATTTTAATCCCAGGGGTCTGTAGTTAAGCTATGTCCCAAATAAATCTAATTAATAACAAGGTTTACTTTTTCGTTAATCGTGGGGAGCCTCACACATTAATGACTTTTCGCAAATTGGTAATTGAATAGAAAGGATTTTATTATTTAAAGAGAGACAGTGAGTTTATTAGTTATTTGAATATAAATAAATTTATATAGATTATACTTCCTTCGAAGAGTAGATCTACAAAAATCTATAACAATCCCTAACCGATAACTGGCTAAAATTAAATTATTAAATTGAAATTTAAATTTTGAATTTTGGTTTTGGTGGAAAATTAAATGATTGGATTTTTCTATTGAATTTTTATTTGGCCAAATATTTTAATTTTCGGTGTCTGTGCACTGTTGTAGCTCTTCGGTGTCCTTTTCTTGAAATCGTAGCCAGTTTTCATTGAAAACCAGGTAGCTTGGTCCTCGGGCCTTGCTCCGCGGATTGATATTTTCAAATTACAATGTCGAAAAGGCTTATAAAATGGTGCATTGCGGTTTTATTTTAATAAAGTTTCACGTTTATTAAAATTTTTGATGAACGTATCGAAGAATTTTGAAAAATTTCTGTATGTCGAAACTTTGTTTTTTATCTCTCTGATTTATTTTTACTCAGTTGACTCTAAATAAATAAAACTTGGCTTTTCAAACACCATTCCAAATACAATTCGCTTTCATGGTTACGGTGGTTTCATTTTGTAGGTACGGTAGTGCAATAAAATGTGGTTACCATGTAAACGATGTATTAAAATCCACTAATTGTATATGTGGTTAGCAATTTGCCTAACCGTATTCATTACAGTTAAATAATTTGTTTAAAAAGAAATCTAATTTAAATTTTCATTAGTAAAATTAGTGTATTACTGTGCACGTAATTCATTCGACTCTTTCTTTTTAACGAAATATCTCATGTCTTAATGTGTAAGACAGAGATAAAATAACGAAGTAGGGGAATTTTGAGGGAAGAGGACAACAACACTGCTCCGCCTCGTTAAAATAATCAACTAAAATAATTCAAACTGTCAAAGAATAATCACTTTCAACAAAGATATATAAATATCACAACAATATATTGTAATGTTTTAAAAATGGTAAATTGTTGAAAAAATTAAATTTTCGAAAATGAATTAATTAATCATGTAAACTGAGGGTTCGGAAGTGTTATAAAGCACTTTTTCGGCAATTTAAATGGATTTTAATACCAATTACTGAGATTCAACCGAAATTTAAAAGTGAAAAATGAGAACTAACCTGAGTTTTTACGATGATGTCAATATAAACTCTACGTTTATATCATTACAGGAAACCTGCCTATCCTTGATCACCAAAATTCACTTCTATCTTAAATATTAATACTTGAAACAGGAAGCGCAGCCAAAATACGAGTTAACTCGACGAAAGCTTAGCCAAAAGTGAGAAAATCAATTGGCGTCCCTCTTTTCCTTTATTTTAATCGCGATGGCAATTGTTTTATCCACAGCAAATGTTGATGATTGCTTTCCAAATATGATGCAAGCATGAATTTTTGATGAATAAACCTATTTGTTAATTTGGCTTAATGAAATGAATGCAGTGACGAGACTGGATGACTCAAAATATATTATTCTGTGCTACAGAAAATCATCCCCGACAACTCAACAATAACAAAACTTACTAACGTTTTAGACAGAAACATTACGATATATTTAATTTACGAAATTATGCTCGAAATATGTTTGAATTTACACTGTTGTTTATTGTAGGAGGATATTCCATTGATTTTCAAGATTCACGAAATGGAGAAATTGTACGGAAGAGTAGTTTCGTCCCTGTTACCCCACATTTGTCGTTGGCTAGACTTACATTAAATATTTAGTATTCCCACTCCGAAAACCGTGGGCTCAGGGAGGATTCATATTGACCGACTGGCTATACTGAATACACTATACGTGCTCTAATGACAGCTGCGTTTGGCGATGTAAATATACACCACTTCAATATATATCTAAATACCTTTTGCTTCAAAAAAGATGACAATAAGACAATATTTATAGTAATTTAAAATATTAAAATAGAGATTTAGTTACCACAAAAATATTGATCTCAATTTTATTGATTACAATACTTTGAGTTATACTACATGACATGGAAATTGCAACACCAAGAAGGGGTGCGAATTTGACCAAACTTGGCAGAAACGTTTAACTATTCAAAGGTAATAATTGATTATAGTTTCAAAGAACAAGAACAAAAGATGAACACAATTTAATTTTATTTTTTAATAATAATGTGTTGAGGCCCCCCTATTAGTTTCACATTTCCTCACTATTCATGGCATTAATTCTAGTAGGTGGTCGATGTCCTCTTGGTGCATGTGTCCCAAGCAACCTGCAAATCATGCCTCAGTTTTCTTGCCATAATGTCCCACACGTGTTGGATTGGTCGAAAAATCTGGGTGGCTATGGCCAAATATTGATATGGGCCTCTTCGAACCAGTTTAGAGAAGTTCTCGCTACGTGGAGACGTGCATTGTACTGCTGAAAAAATGGGTCCACGAGCTGCTGAAGATATGGCAGAATATGAGGTTCCACCACCTCATCAACGTAACGCTGGGCGTTTATGGTGTCTCAGATGACCACCAACTGAGACCTACTCCCATATGCTACAGCACCCCGTACCATAACTCCCACGGCTCGGTGCACACTCCATTTAACATAAAATTTAATTTCGCGACGTTCCCTATGTCTTCGTCTGATCCTCATGCGGCCTTCATGCATCACTATACAAAATCGAGATTTATCACTGAACACCACTCCACGTTCCAGCGCATTCCCAATTTATACCACTCCAAACGTTGCTGTCGGTGTTGAGCCGTAGGTAAAACAAGATGTGGTCGATAGGAATGCATGCCGAATGTCCTGATTTGCCGATAAACGGTTCGAAGGGTCACAGGATGACTTTCATTACCAAACCATAGGTCAGGAATTGACCTGGTACTGGAGAATCGGTCTCTGCCATTCGACGACAGTGGCGGTCGTGCACCTCATTAGTTTTACTTCAACCCACGGTCCCTCTTCCGCGACTTGCCTGGCCTTCCCTAGACCATGATTAATAACAGCGATTAATGGTGGATTGGTTCCGGTTAAGGTGATTTGCAATTTTCCTAAATGAAAAACTATCTTCGCGCAAGCAAACAATTCGAAATCTGTCGAATTCGCTCAACTGACGGTAATTTCCACGTTGCCGCATTCTAGGTATAATCAAACCCCCAAAACACGTTAAGCAAAAATATGATAAAAAGAAACGGTGTTAAATTGCATTAAAACTCACAGAAAGTACACCTCACCTTAATGTCAGAAAAGATTGAATGAAGTGTCACTTATATGCCGTGACCACTTGATCCATCGTAACAAAATTAGAATAAATTATTACCTTTGAATAATTATGTTTCTGCCAAGTTTACGTACATATGTATTTTACGAAGAAATTGATCTAAAAATATAATTTCGTTGCTACGAGAAGTACACAAATAAGTAATGTACTTTCAACCGTAGTTAGTTTAACAGTTCCATCGGATTCCGTTTGTAATTGGATTATGCCCCGTCGGCATTTATTGCTTTTTTATCTCCGGGGAGTATTAAATCAAGTTTCCTGCTTCAAGCAGACAAATTACTTTAAATTCGGTAGATAAGCATGGAAATGGAGCATACGTTTTCCTTTAGCAAGAATAAATATAGCAGACGATTACTTGCTATTATTCTGTTATTTTTGTATACTTTAACACTTCGTTAACTAATTCCATAAGCAGCTACGCTGTTTTTCAACTATACTTTTTATGCTTTGTCTCAAAAACAGCGGAAACATATCGGTTCACACGCATAGTATTTAATGACATATGATAATCCCGAACAAAGAAGATTCGAATTGATCATATCAACAGCACCGACAAACTCACGAACAGGAAACGATAGGTACAGCTGCGTATGACAAGCGTACATATATACGGGTGTGTTTCAAAATGTAAGGTAAGAGCTCTGAGGGAAAACCTTTATTCACGAAGTCAAAGAGAAGACGGCTTGCTAAACTTCGGCATTGGTTCTGATATGCCGACTTCCCAGTACTTCTTCAGCAATCTGAAAAGTTGAAAATAGCTTGGTGCGAGGTCCAGGCTTTGGGATCACCAGGGTATGCTACTGGGTGAATTCCTAACCCGTGGAGTGACCATGATTGCTACCAGTGATTTTCCTCTCTTTGGACCGTTGAAGTACCTCAGAGGTCGGCATTTCAGAACCGATGCCAAGGCTCAAGTACCTTGATGTTGATTTTTTCTATGCCGGTTTCGATACGTTGGTGTACCGAAGGAACAAATGCTTCGACAACTATGGTGACTACGTAGAGAAGTAATATGTACCAGTGCTTTACTTCGCTCTGTATCTCTTTGATTTCGTGAACAAAGGTTGTGCCTCAGAACTTTTGTTATTTTACTTTTTGAAGCACTCTCGTATCTTGCAGAATTCAATACATGCTGGTACTGTACTGGTGTATATAGAAGGTTAGGGGAGCCAGAATAACACCCTGGGACACCCCGCGATTCACCGAAAATGAACTCGACATAGTATCACACAACCGCACCGACTCAATTCTTCCTGTTAAGAAAGAGCGAAACAAGTCAACAAAATCAGAGTAACAACCGATATGATAGACAATGGCTACCATCAGATCGTGATTAATAATATCAAACACCTTACTGAAATCTAACAAAATAAGTACTGTTACTTCACCATGATTTCTAGCGCGAATAATATGATCACTCACATCCAGTAGTGTATAGTGATACAGCTGTGCCCCTGCCTGAAACCAGTTTGATTAGGTGGCATAATTGTGGTACAGGTCGAGATGAGGTCTCAATTGACTGTGTATCCTTTCCAAGACCTTACTAAAGTGCAATAGCGGACTGCCAAGATCCAGGAAAACTATATGACTCAGTGCACGAATCAATCGAAGCATCTTAATACTAATCCCGTCAGTAGCAACGGTATTACTCTTGAATGAACGAAAGCACTCAAACACACTGTTCTTATCGACATTCAAATGAATGAAAGAATCTACATTTCTATTTGCAGTTTTATTTTAAAATGGCACGGCACCTATTGGAAAAAATTATCAATCGAACAATTTGAATAAAAAGCACACGATAATAAGTTTATTCATAGATGTTCATTATTCATGATTTGATCATCCCTTCTGGAATTTTTTTACAAAATGGGTTCGCGAATAGGTCTGACAGATTTTTTAATGAAATTATTTTCCAATTTGAAGAAAATTCGCTTCGCACGAAAAAATAAGTTTGAGTAAAATTATATTAAAAAAATTAATTAAATTAAGTAAAAGGGAAATTCAAGAAGTACATGACAATTTGCTGTACGTCGAGGAAAAGTTTTCGAAACAAGGAATTCAAGGAAGAGATTTCATTAGAAAAGGAAGTACGGATCGGGAGAGGACATTTCCACGCACAAACACATACACACTTCTTCAAACAATTTATGTACGTATAAGAAAAGGGTAACAATTCATTTTTACTTCTTCTGCAAATATTTACCGCAAAATTTGTTCAATTAAATTCAATTATACAGAATGATTGATTGCTATGTATTATACATTTCAACAGGTTTTATAGTTCATATATAAACAGATACGATACAATTTTTAGGTATTGTTTCTTTAATACAGTTTTAGAGAGATACCTACTGAAATTATGATTTCAATTGCACACTTAACAGAAGATTCCTGAGAAACATGACAAAGTTTAAATTGGAAAACGATTCGACCAGGAAACGACAGCACACATATGCGCTGCCAAAATTAATTACAGCGAGTGAGCATGTACTATAAAGATCACTGTAGCAGCAACAAGAGTATCATCGACAAAATGAGTTTTCTGGACAAAATCCATTGAAAAGGTAGCAGTGGTCAACGACCGGACGCACCTGGAACTATAAAAATAGATAAAATTTTCCGTCTCTAAAAATTACAACGAAATTACAATCGTTTGTGTACTATGAAAAAGACCCATTGAACAAAAAGAATAATTCAAAAGGATACAAATTATTTCCGAGTAAATAAAAACATTTATGAAAAAGAAGCAACTTTATTTCAGAGTTTAAAGCATACCCTTATAAATCCATATATGCATGTACGCCGTAGTTCCCTCAGCTACCACATATTTTGTGCTGGTTACATTTTTATAAGATAATAAAAAGCAGGGAAAATAAAGCGAATGTATTAGATAAGGAAATTGCTTGGTTTGAAAAAGGAAAATATATTTCGTCATACTTTTTACAAGTATACTTTGTTCTCGTAAGTGAAGCCCGCGAAAAATTTTCTTGTTTTTAGTTGCTATTTTGAACCTCTAATCGCTACTTCGATTTTACCCGATAACACGTTTGATTTAGGAATTGCACCGGTTTGCCAGTAAATTGCGAAAATTCTTACCAGTAATTTGCGACCTTATACCGGTAATTGAAAAGAATATTAAATACATATACAAACAGAATAAGTACAGAAATAATTATTTTTTTAGGTTTTCAAAGTTTTGGAAAAACCCAAACGTTACTTAAACAAAAATATTTTATTTTACACCTTAGTTTGTTACGTATTATATCAGCAGATGGTAAGAAAAAAAGAAACTCATGGATGTCTTTTAAAATTTTTTTGGCCCCCTTTTTAAAAAAAACACTTGAAGTATTGCTTTTGTAGCCATGTACCGCTTACAACGTGTTGTAGCGTGCAGAGAGTAGATTTAGATGTGTTCAGTGTCTATACTGGAAGGGCATGCCGCTCTCCTTCTGGGTTCTGAATTTATTCTAATGGGTGCTGCAACAGTGCTGAACAGTGCGAGTGGTTATAGTAAAAATCCGAAGGTAAAAATATTGATTGCAAAAATTACAATTTGTAAGAATAATTACAATACATAGAACATAAATATTGCTGTAATAATAAAAGACTATAGATTGTAATAGTAAATTTATTTGAATAATTAATTACATAATGCAAGTATTACTCATGCTGTATGTGAAAACTAAAAAAAAGTGTTGGAACTAATAAAATTATATTGTCGTTTAAAATATTTCTCTTGTTCGTAATCATGGATAAAATGTCACCGTGGTATTATTTTAACCGTACACAAGTAAAAGATGTGGGTGTACGTAGACGGTGTTTAAAGAAAATTAAAGCATGTGGTGGAGGTACCAGCGGTTTTACACAGCCATCTCAGAAGGCAGCGCAACATTAATTTATTAAAAAAAGAAAAAGAAAAAAACTAATGATAGTATCACTCCGAATGAAAATATTAATCGCAAATGGGTATACAAACATTCCAATATCTTCGAATACAATTAAAACAATAGTCTTTGAATATACAGATACAATTAAGAAACAAGTAGTCAACGAAATATCACAACATAAACTCAAAGCATTTAGTTTAACGTTAGACGAGTGGACATCTGTTACGAACTATCGATACATGAACATTAATGTTCATACATACGATTTTTTTTTAACCTTGGATTACGTCGTATTCATGGATTTTTGCTCATCGATAAATGTTTAACTCTCATTAAAAATAAATTATTGGAGTTTGATATTTCTTTGAAAAATATAATATCAATTACTACAGATGGTGTTTCAATAATTAAGAAAGTAGGAAAACTGATCAGTTATGTCTCACACATGGTACACAATTATGCTGTAACCAAAGTGCTTTATAGCAAAAATAATTTAGAATAAATTGAGTGTGATAATGAGGAACTTGAGTTGGCACGCAGATCATTCTGATGACGAAAGCGATGAAAATGTTGGCGAAACTGTCCAAACAGTGCAAAGCGTATCTACTGACTCCCAATTACATTCTATACAGGATAAAATTAAATGCTCTGATAAAAAGGTACAAAAAAGTAGTAAAAAAATCTTTCGAAAATTTGCCAACAAAAAAGGGTATATTACAAAAACATGAAAAGAAAAATTTGGGTCGAAAATTTTTCGTTAAATAAGGGATTTAAAACACTTTGGAATTTTTTTCTGATTTTGGGCCCGTTTTTCAACGGTATAAACTGGTTAGAAAAGTTTTTCGAGATTTGGAATCTTTTTATCACAACGAGCTTTTTGCTTTCTAATACAATATCAGCATTACAACTAATAAAAATTGCTTTAGGAACCCTATTTTGTGAAACTGTTCATTTTTATGTCGCTGATGTTACGTTGAAATTTATGCTTGAAAACACATTGATACGACGTATAAAGGAACGACAAACTGTTTATTCTGATGTATTGCAATTTCTTTATGGTAACAATTTCAAGAATTCAAATGAAGAAGACTACGGAATTTTTACTAAGACCAACACATCTACAATAACGAAGATAATCGTAGAATAATTGAGCGCATTTGTGATGAAAACAAAACAGACACTATCACAGAATTATCAGAAACTAATAATTCTGATTCCGAAGACTTTGAATGTTTGATGACAGTTGAGTCAGTTCCTTCAACATCAACTACGCTCTCTATGAAAAATGAACTGCAGCTCTTAATAAAGCAAAAACCGAGACATCTTGTCAAACACCGACTTTAATGCAAGGTAAAAATGAAAATTTAACACTAGTAGTTCAAAATGAAATAAATTATTTTGAAGAGCAAAAAAAAGAGGGGGAAAAAACACAAAAAGGCGTATGATTTTTTTCTAACCTGTCGGAAAAAATGCTTCGGAAAGAGCCCTTTCCGCAGCTGGCTTAATTTGTAGCAAGATTAAATCACAATTACGGAATCCTAGTCTTGATAAACTATGCCGTTTGCACTGGTATTTTCAAAAAATACGTAATAATAAACAAAAAGTTTGTACAGAATAGTTATTTGATTGGACTAGTTACTTGATTTCTTTAGAACATAGTTATTTATTTAGATTTGTTATTCACTCAGAATAAAAGCATTATTTTTTGTTTATTTGATATGTGTTATACATATATATGTCTTCAATAAAATTTCATTTATTTATGTTTGTTTGTAATGCGCGATTAAGTACGTACGTTTATAAATAAAATTCCTGTTATTACTATTTACTGCTTTTTATGTTCGATATAAGTAAATTTTCTAAAAATAAAATTTACCAGAAAAAAACCAGTAATGAAAAAAAATGTTACCGAATTACCGGTATTGAAAAAAGTCTATAAATTTTGCAATCGCTAGTTTGGTTTTAATTATTTTAACTTTTAATATAGATAATACATACATATCTTTTTTTTGTTTCCCTTTGTTTTGACATCGACGTGTTGCCTAACGTTACCTAATATAATGTGATCCGTTCCGATGAAAGGAAGTTTCAAAATTGTACGTACATATTTCTACAAATAAGTTCTCAACTTCGAACGCAAATTTGTGGTCTGTGTCGTTTAAAAAAGTATACTTATTCCTTCAAAAAATAATAAATAACCAAAAATCCCACGTGTACTAACCCCCTTTTTATTCTATTTTGGTTTTTAATGTACTGGTTGTCCCAATAAAGATAACCACCAGCAATGTTTTGGAAAACCTGAATCCCTACAGTGATGGGGAAAAATGTTTATATGACCAAGAGAAACACAATCTGCTGGGTTCGACAATAAGTTAAATTTCTGGTAAAGGTACGAGGAGTTGCAACTTTAAATACATCATTAAAAGCTTAGTAGCACAATAGTTAACAGACATTTTCTCATAATATATACAATTTTTGTCCAAATTAAATGAACATATCACCCACTATCATTCAATAAACTTACTAAAGGGCCTTATTTCCAATTGTAGAATTCCTTTCCCAAATTTTTTCAAAAAGGGAAAAAACACAAATTGGGTTTTTTCTAATGAATATATTTTTTAAAACCCCAAAACCCCGGAAAAGCTTGCATATCTCCGCTGTAAAGTATATTTACCTGCTATTTACAGTGTATTGGGGCCAGCCTATACATACTTTTAGTGTCTTTGTCAACTAATAACGAAGGGGTAAGCTGCAACATTCCTTTCTTTAGAGCATTGTCATAAACTCTCTGGATTCTTTGATTAGTGCATTACTCAAATTTATATTACTTATGTCTGTTTACACCATTTAGTTAGGGACAGCTTAGCGCCATCACACTTGTAAGTAAGCATTTCATATTTCAAAATTCTTTTACACTGCATGTTAAGCCTGACGTAAATACCGTAAAGAGAAACTTAAAATAAGATTCTCTAGACTTAAAATAAGACTCTCTAGAGACGGCTGGTGTTATCAATGCATTTAAAACTAGTTTCAACTTAAAAGTGCCTTTAATGCCTTCGAGGCGTATTACCAACATTTTTAAATGAGATTTGAGCCTAAATGGACTTTTATATTTAAAAGGAGAAAATTGGCTGTTTAAAACAGCATTTAAATTGACTTAAACACATGATTGGTGATAATTTTCGCCTGGTATTTATAATATTGTTAGTATTTGTTAAGAATATTTATAAAAATTGATTTTATTTCATTTGTGTCAATTATCTTACGCATCTAGATATTCGCAAATAAACCCATTTATTTCATACATTTACAGGTTTAGTTTTCTTTGTTCTTTTTATACAGATAGCAGATTAAAAATAAATAATTGCTACATTTTGTAGTAAAAATCGGATTTTTCTAAGTAAAGAAATTTTCAATTCCTTTCTGTAGGTAGCTCGCAACCAACTGATAGGACTTCTACCGCATGAAACTAAACTGTTTTCAACTAATAAACTGAAAGGTTGACATTTTGCATTATAGTTACTATATTCTTCAATTTTGACCTTCCACGAAAAAGAAAGGATTTATACAATTCTATAAACTAAGCAAGGAAGTTCTTTTCTTTTTTGAATATTATTTCCTTTTACAAAGTAAACAGCTTCCCTCCAAATAAAGAAATTACTCGGGAAACACGTCTTTCTCGGCGCTCATTTACTAGTTTATTAATTACTGCTTAAAACTAATAAAAATCCATAATAAAATAACCGCAAAAAACGGAAAAGGTGTAACTATAAAAACAATAAATAAAATATAATTTCTAATTTAAAGCGAAAATTATATCAATATCAAAACAAAAATAAAATAGTTCTATCAATAACAAAGCAATTCATAGTCGTAACTACTGAATTGTTTCTTTTTAAGCATAATATCTAGCTGAAGTAGTTAGGAAGTAGTTGGCATCTAATACTTTGGTCCATAAAAGTTTCACGACGATACAGAAATTTGACTATGTTTACAGCATCTCTTATCTACAGTTTTCAGTTCACGATTATGTTCAGTTCTGTCCTTTATGCACAATGCAAATATAAGTTAGTCCGAATGAACGTATGAGATACACGGTTGCCGTTTATATTCTACTTTATACTCCATTTAACTAAGGTTTCTTAAATACTTCGCCATGCAATGCATTTGAAATTAAATAACCCTTAATAAAACCTATAAGGCTTCTTATATCCTCAAAATAGAAACAGCGCAAATAGGCATTAAATTCGTTGTTTTATGTTTTATATAGTTTTCTTGATTGTCTCTTTTATGATTAAAAGTGGTTCTTTTTTCCTTCTTCCTTTTTTCTAACGGGACTGTGTCTCTTTTAGTGCTAATAAGAATAAGTGCTTTAAGTGATAAGTAAATTCAACTCAAATTTACATTGGTTAGTTTTCGGGTAGGGTCAATCGGGGCTAATATGATACACTCTAAAAGATAGGGCTAATGTGATACATTACAAAAAGTTTATTTGCGTATTACCAAAAACTACGAAAAATCATATTAGGAAATATAATGTACTATTATACTTATACGACCGCGTCATTGTCGTAGCTTTTGCCAACGTTTCGTCCACACTGTTATGGGACACCTTCAGGGCCGTTACTGTACATTGCTGGGGATTATTCATCCCGGAGGAGTTTATGTAGGACTTGCTTTGGGTCAATAGAGCGAAAAAATGAAGCGGAAATGTTGTGCATCGATGAAGCGGAATTGTTATGCATCAATGAAGCGTGGCGGAGGTTTAATCAGTTGGAATTTCCACTTGTGATGTAAGGGATAGCCATCTTCGCGATTTAAATTGTTGGGATCTTTGAAAATCACTATTGATTCATGGATTTGTCTACTATAATAGTGAGGGTTGCGGGACAAGATGCGGATAGAGTCAAATTGAATTTGGTGGCCAGTTTCCAGTCTACGCTCAGCCAATGTGGACCCGGCTACACGCAACAACACTCGTGCTCATAAAGGAGTCACTTTAAAAAAGTACACTGAATGCATCAAAAAATTGGAAACTGAATTATTTTTTTGTAGCCAAAAACTTTTCCGTGAAAGGTCTAAACTTTTATTGTAACTCTGTTATTTACTAAACTAGACATTTTTTGAAAGCTGCACCATATTCGGGAAGAAATTCTCTATCTTCTTGCTTTAGGATAGCACCAAAATATCAACTCTAGTGTGAGATATCAGGCCTGTGGAGCTAATGATACAGTTCAAGAGGCTAATGTGATACATTAGCCCCTTCAACTAATGTGATACCTACATATAGAACTAAGTCACCCTAAAAGCCCAACAGTCTGAAAGTACAACAGAAATGAACCCCAAAACAAATGGAGCTACTAATCTGATACAGCCGGCAAAGAAGAAAAGGCAAAAGAAGGCTAAGCAAATATTTGTTTCGTCGAAAAGTGATTCAGAAATCCAGAGTGAAATTAATCTTCTGGTTGAGGATAACGATGACTACGCAAAGATTACCTAAGAGTTATTGAGAGAGAAGAAGCGATCAGGAATTTGTAGCGCTAATTGAAAATTGTAGTAGATGTGACATAAATCGCAAATTTTCTAAAACTAAGGTTAACGATTGGGTTGTGATTCAGTTCCCAACCCGAAAAAATTCATTAATTGGCAAATAACCCAAACAATGATGAAGAAAGTTAAATTCACGAAATTTAAAAAGAAATACACAAAAAAAAAGAAATTCACTCATATATATTAAACATGCTATAAAATAACTCAATTTAAAAAAAAAAAACAATAACATACGAATTGAGTAGGTATACCTCCGTATGTACATTTATACCTTATCAGCATTACATTCCATTATTTATTTTTAAAAGTATTCGATTAGCGTATTATCCGTTATACTTTTAAAAATTTCCCCATTCAAACTTCAAGTGCTGATTTTCACGGGAGATTACAAAATTTTTATAGTATTTAAATTTGATCTAATTAATGTAAGTATTAGGGTATCTTGTATACCATAAATGCTTTTGCATACGCATATATAAAGCACGGCAAGTTACAATTAGTACTTGCAGTCTTCAGTTTATTGACGACGAGTACGTTTCGCAATTAGGCTGTCGAAAAGTGTTTCTTGAAGTCATGGGGAATCAACGTTGCTAATGTTCATACAATTCTTTTATTTTAACCTTGCGTAATAATATTGAATACAATAAAAATATAGTGCCTAAACTAAACTAAC
Organism: Dynastes grantii; assembly: GCA_029619325.2. NCBI lineage: Eukaryota > Metazoa > Arthropoda > Insecta > Coleoptera > Scarabaeidae > Dynastes > Dynastes grantii. The sequence continues at coordinate 36,209 of JAROYF020000072.1, forward strand.
TAACTAATGAAAATTAAGATAATTAAATTGGCCCCTAATAAAAATTTTTTAATGACAATAAAATATTTATAAGTTTTACGTGTATAGTCTCGATTATCCGAATAGGTTGGGACCGGGACCTCCCCCCAGATAATCCGAAAAAAAGGCAAAAATAAATAACAGGCTATCTGCATAGTTATTGCAATAGTGGTAATCTGTGTAGAAATTTTGGGAAAACAAAAAAATTGCTTACACCACGCACAACGAAGAAATGCAGGTTTGCCACAAATATCCATAGTGGTGTCTTTGTAAATCCTTCGGGAAGCAAAATTCGGACAGGATTCTCAAATTTTGGTGGCCGATCTTCGATGTATCCACTATTATACCACGCATACTTAAATAGATTGAAGAACCCCCGGCGATGAAAATTGATTATGTCTCAAAGATTGTAACTGGATAATAGTGTTTCTTTGTTTGGAGTTAAATCGTATCCCAAAAAATACGTCATCTGAAAAAAGCCCTAAAAAAATTTTTCCATATTCAAAAACCCGTGAATCTAGGGGCTGTACCATTGAAGTTGTCTTTTAGGTATTGTAAAAATATCGACTTTTTTTGTTCGTTGGTACTAATTGTAAATTGCTCACTTCTTTAGGACAATGCCCACTCCACGAATCCAATAACAAGACACTTTCAGTGTTAGTATTTGGTAAGAAAACATCTGTAAACCAATCTTTAAAATGCTGCGGGGGTCATTTTCCCTGATGTTGATGCAGATATATACACGTTAATAGGCCAAAAAAGTGTTTTTTGTACGTTCGGTAAAATTGACCTGTTGTTTCTTTTAACACAAGAAAGAGGGGGGATAATAGTCGTCCATTTGACGAAATTGTTGGCATGATTGTGTAACTATGTGTAATAGATGATAATGATTGCACGACCCTTCCACTTTTTTTTGTTCCAATGGGGGGATAAGTTTCGACCGGAATTTTATCTCTAAATTAAAGCCACTCTCGTCTGCATTGTAAACGTTGTCTTGTCCAACAACCCCAATTTTAGGTTTAATTTCATTAAAAAAATCGCCCCGGCTGTGGATCGTAATTCGTCAACATCGCTATGAGTGGATCGTGTGATAAATTTTGTTTTTTTTGAGAAACAATTCTATGTACTTTTTTTGAACTGTCATATCCACCAATGACTAGCTTTAAATGAATATTACTCTATTTCATCTTTTGCCTGTAGCGCCCCTCTGCGAAGATCTATGTCGTGGATAATATTTCCGCTGTTTAGCGCTTCCAAATCTTATCAGAACATATTCTCTAACGTATGTACTTTTGTCCTTGTTGGTGCCACCCCGGTCAAACACTTGCTTCCCATTTCTGAAGTTGCCTACTTGATTTTTCCTGGGAAAAAATGGACGCCAAAGATACAAATGTTTTTATTAGTAATTATGTATCAAACTGGACAAGAAACTTTATGTACTTGTTTTTTGAAACTTTCCCTTTCGTATTTTTAAAAGTTTAGATAGAAAAGGGAAAATTTTCGTATTATATTACCTTTCTAAATCGATTTTGGGCAGATTCTAACGAACGTCGTTTTCCTTTTTTCCCCTTTTCCAAAAATCAACGGCTCGCGTTTTTTATTCAATATCAATTGAACTACCTCCTTCTTGGGGTCACAGTCTTCAGTTCATAATCTTCATCATATTCACTTCTTTGTTCAACGAATTAGATTCCCGTGGACCGCCCGGCTTCAAATTTCCCGCGCCAATCGGCCCCAAAAGCAAAGATGCCTCTTCTTAATCTCACAATGATATCCGTTATAGCTTCGTGTAACTCTTGTTCTTCACGTGTTATAGGTGTTTAGCGATATTTGCAACAAGGAATGTTTGTGCAAAATTCAGTACATTAGCAACTTGATTTCATGACTTCAAGAAACACTTTTCGACAACCTAATTGCGAAACTTTCTCGTCGTCAAAAAACTGAAGACTGCAAGTACTAATTGTAACTTGCCCTTTTCTTTATATATGCGTATGCAAAAGCATTTTTTGGTATACAAGATAATTTTTTAATACTTACATTAATCTAGATAAAATTTAAATACTATAGAAATCATTTTAATCTGCCCTGAAAATCAGCACTTGAAGTTTCAATGAGGAATTTTATAAGTATAACGGATAATACGCTAATCGAATAATTTTAAAAAAAATAATGGAATGTAATGCTGATAAGGTATAAATGATCTAAAAAGGTTTTTAAAGATATTTAGACAGATACTTTGATAAAATATCTCTACGATTTGTTCACATCAATAGCAATAAGTAATATTATTTACATAAAGTTTTGTCTGTTTTTCGGGAGGTTTTTTAAAAAAAAAACTTTATTTCTTTTAAAACATACGTGTTTACTTAATGCTTTTCTAAATAGGAATGATTATAAAAAGCGTTCTACAAAGGCATTATTTTCTACTCTATTTCAATACGGAGAAAAAGATTAATTTCTGCGTTATTAATATTTTACTATCTCCTTTTCTCTGTATCGTTACGTCACTGCGTACTCTTTATACTATATGCATTTAACAAGCATTGTGGGAATAAAATATGTTATATAATATGTAGAGCGGGCCAAGAGCGCCACGCGCCAGGTTCGCAATCAGGCTGCCGGGCGCATATATGTATGTAAACATAGGTAATTTAAATATGTAATTATTAGGACGAGGACCAAAACCACTGTCTATTACGTCGTGAAGACGCGCAAATATACACCTGCAGTTTGGGTGTTCGTTGATAAATAGGGCGTTGTTCACAGTGGGCCACTACAAAAAAAAGTTCATTCATCGACGGCTACGAACTAACAGCGCGCTTATTCATTTACGGATGACGCGCTCTATTCATCAACAAATGACGAGTCTGCAGATGTTACGTTTGCACCACTTCGTGGCATACTAGAAACAAGCGTCGGTGTGCTCGCTTTAGTGATTATGTCTAACGTAACTATTAAAAATAAACGGCCATTACCTACGAAAGTTAATAAATTTCTTAGTGAATTTGTGGATTTACACTACAATGGGAGTACAATTTTCTGTAAAGTTTGTAAAAAGAAACTACTGTGCTGGAGCAAACGTGATTGTGAAAGACATATAAATAGGGCACACCACAGAAATAAAAGAAATGGTGTGTCACAACAACGTCAATTTCAATTAGAATTGCTTTTAACGTTTATGGTATGTGGTCTACCACTTCGTATACTTGATAAAAAAGCATTTCGAAAATTCTGGGGTACATACAATACCGAGTGGATACCACCATCTCGGACAGCGTTACGGAGAGATATTCCACGAATACGTCAGGACATTGAAAATCGAATTAAAGCCGAATTAAAAGATAAACAGCTGTGGCTATGTCTTGATGAGACGACAGATTGCAAAAAAAAATCTATTTTGAATATAATAGTGCGCGTATTAGATCCTATTAAACCAAATTTTGCAATTCTATTAGCCAGCAGAAGATTAAAACAGTGTACTAGTAAAGCAATTACGGCCGTAGTTCTCGAAACGTTACAAAAATTTCAAGTGTCAACCAGTCAACTGTTGTTGTTCATGAGCGATGGTGCAGCAACAATGTAGGCCGTTCCCTTAAAGAAAAGTGTGAAGGACTTTTACATGTTACGTGTAAAGTCCATGCTACATCTTGTGGCACAAACTATTCGAGAGTGTTACCCGGAGGTGGATGCATTAATAGCAAACACAAAAAAAGTGTTTCTCAAAAATCCTAAGAGGACTAGGGCATCCCACAGGTTACGCCCTGGTATTCGAGAACCACCACAGCCCATTCTTACGCGTTGGGGAACGTGGTTAAAAGCCGCTTTTATTATAATGAACATTTTCAAGAAGTCAAATCCGTTATTTTGCAATTCGTCCCTGCCGAAGCTAGAGCTATTAGGATGAGCCAGAAGGGATTTCTCGATATTTCTGTTGAAACACATCTAAAGAATATTAGCAACAATTACAAAGGGTTAGTAGACGCGATAGAAAATTTGCAAAATTCTGGATTGTCGTTGGTAGAATCAGTGCAAGTCGTGGACGAAGTTAGTACATTGTTACACAGTATAAACGATGCAACAAGTGGACGAGTTTTAGCTAAGTTCGATAGTGTTTTAAAAAAGAATCCGGACTACACGAGTTAAGACAAATGTCGATGGGGCATCTGCAGATTCCTTGACTAAGTCTAAAGATTATTTTAATTACGCCTGTCTTACTTCGGTAGACGGGGAAAGGTCGTTTTCGAAATATAAGAACATTTTTTCGTCTCGGCGAACATCCTTCACCGAGGCAAATGTGGAAACTTATCTGATGGTGCAACTTTTAAACAAGCCTATCCGCATTATTAAAAAAGGATAGAATTTATTTATTATATCTTTATTTACAGTTACATTATTAAGTACAACAGAATAAAAAAAGCGTTCAGTTTCTCAGTTATTTCCTTATTACATCCCATATACAACGCATACCGTTTTCAATCAAATAAAAAAACATAATGAAAAAAAAAAACACCTCAGCGTGTACATATATATATATATATATATATATATATATATATATATATATATATATATATATCCGCTCTAATTACTAAACATTATTATTGCGTCAGCTTTTATTTTTTTACTCTTGTGTATTAATTTCGAAATATCACATATCTGCTGTGACTCACATATACGCTATTTACAATAAGCGGCCGTTGCGCCTGATTCCGATTCTGTTGGATGGCGCAATTTGGCCCGCTCTAATAATATGTACAGGGTGGCTCCATATAACTTATATACCTACATACTGAGGTATACCTACTCAATTCGTATGTTATTGTTTTTTTTTAAATTATTAGTTATTTTATAGCATATTTAATATATATGGGTGATTCTGCATAACTTTGTGTATTTTTCCAGCAAATAAAAATTTTAAAATTTTAAAAGATACGAGGGGTGGGGGTTGTTTCTGGAAAACAAGAACTACGACAGGCAAACTATTGTCGCTATCCTTTAGTACTCATAAAGCAGTTATATATTTGTCTTAACTTTTTTTTGATATGTCTTATAGTTTTGGAGATATTAAAGCAAATAGCAAAAGGTAGCGTTGGCTGTAGGCGCCCATCCTCGAAAACGGGCGATTTAGCATCTATGAAAGTTACCGTTGTTCTTACACTGCATCAGTCTACAAACCCACCAAGTTTCATTTAAATCGGTGAGGGACACTTCCCTGTGTTCCCTTGTTAGTAACATTGTTCGAGTCACTTTAATAAAATCATTCACAATCAATTAATTAGAAATTTTTATTTTCGCACCATTTTTTCTCTTACTTGACTCTTTCAAGAAATTTATTAAGGCTTTAGATTATGGTTTGATTTTCATTTTGAATGTTAATAGACTTATTTGCTGATAGATACATTATTTAATATAATACTGTGTTATTTTGTTCACATTCTAGTGTATAGCGTTTGGTAGCTGTCACCAATCGAAATAAATTAAAAATGCAATGGAAAATGGGGCAACTTACTATAAAATGCAAAGTAAATTAGGCTCTCATATTTCCAAATTCACTCTTATTTGAGTAACCTTTAGCAATCGTGTGCCCATTACCATACCACAATAAATATTACATATTTCTGATTGCGTACAGCATTAGTTCGTGTTCTATGCTATTAATTCCGTTTGCTTCTTTCCTAAAACGCTATCAGTTTTTAACATTATTAAGTTACAAGTCAATAAATAAATTTTACATTCTTATGTCTTAGATAAAGCCTCTTTAATTTGAGAAATTCCTAAACTTCTGGCGGTATGGTACATGGTATTTAAACCAAGATAAGTATAACCATTGCATGTTGCACAGAATTTAATTTGAAAATTCCAAACATACAGCATGTGTAATTCTGTAAATGTAAACTGACTTTAGTGAGGACAAGAGTATTTTATTTGTAATTTAATCTAATCATATAATCAAAATGTCAAATAATTTAGAAAGTGCAGTCATTTGATGATTTATAAAATTCCAATAAATATGCCACCTTGTTTTAAACAAAATTCTATTATCTTTGTATCTCTGAAAAAAGGCAAACGAAGTATTCGTAAATAAACGTTAATAATAAGTTAATCATGAGAAGTTTCTAATTGCATTGCCTTTGTAGAATAGTTAAATTAATTACGCACATTTTTCGTAAATTAAACATCTTCATACGTTTGTTCAGCTCCACGAAACATGTTAAGAAACCCTTTTAAATGGCTCAAACGGAGAAAACAAAGACATGAAATTTGTAAGATTGTATGCGGTAACTGCGACAAAGTAGTATTGTACAAACAAAAAGAGTAATTACGACAACTTGCAAGGGAAATGTAACTCGTTAAAGCATAGGATGCAAACCATCAGGTTTAAATAAAATACCTATTGTAATGTTATAAAATTGAAATTGTTATCTAATTAACGTCTTAGATTCGGAAGTATTACCTAGATACTCTTTCGGCAGTTTAAGTAAAACAAATAATAACGTTTATGAAAGATCAATTGATGACAAAAAGTAACCTTAATAATTTAACGTTTACGGTCCCTTTGTATGCTAGAGCGTCACGTAATGAACCACGCGTTCTTTAAAAAAAAGCATAGACTTGGAATAAATTTAAAGCACTACATCTGAAATTACTTTGTATAGCGGAATACGTCTTTCGTCAAAGGCGACTAGAGTTAAACGGCCTCGCTTGTCTTAGCGTCAATTCGTTCCTTTGTTACCGATAGCTTTTGTTAAATATTATTTTGTAATACGCTATTCGAGTTCGCAATCTAGCGTCTAACGAACTGACATTAGCGAGTATCGGCAACAGTAAAATTTGGACATTTCCGGACAAAGTGGTATTTAATTTGCGAAATTGCTATAAAGACAAAGTAGAATTTATTTCCTACGTGTTTATAGGAAGAAACTAGATTAAAGATGATTGGTGGAAGAAAGAATATTGAGTAAAGAGAAGTTATGTTATTCTTTCTTACCGCAACGCGACAGTAAGGATCGGTTTTTCTTAAGCGGCATTTAATGGTGGTTACAGATATCGGGCGTTCGCGTCGCCTGTTGATTTCTGCTGCGATTTCGGGCACCGTCAATCGCCGGTTTCGTTTGTTTAGCTCTGTAAAGCGTCGATCTTCCGCACGCGTTGTCATTCTTGACCAGTCTGGGCGATTATGGTCTTCTAATGTCCCGGTGGTTAGGTATCGGCGAATGCTATAATGCACACTTGATTTTATAACTTTCTCCGCAATCACGCGCATGGAATTTCCTTCCTCGTGTAATGTGAGAATAGCCAATCCCCTTTCTCAAATTATAGGCTTTCTTTTTAACATTTTAAAGATATTACTTGTACAATCAGTGCAACCGAACATCCGTACCGAAATTGGTTTACTGACAGATTGATTCACAGCGCGTATGATAAGAATTACTCCGTATTATAATTGGAGACACGCAGATACAATTTTACGACCCCCTAGACCCATTCCCTCTTTTGTAAACATGTTTATTGGCCATTCATCAAATATCGTCTCTAGTGATTTTCATAAATTGATATTTTTCTCTGTAACGTTTATTGTAATAAGTAGAGCCCGGTAACTGGAGAGCAATCGCAGCGGCGGTGTGACTGTGTTTAGGTGGGCAGGGACGGCTGGTCGATTATGATACGACACGACAAATCATCATCGCTCAGTTCAGTTTAGCATTGGATAGCGTATAGGACGTGTTGATTTTATTGATATAGACGTAGTTATTAATTGTAGTTATTATTTAGTGTAGTGCGTTTTGATTTTATTGATACAGACGTAGTTATTAATCGTAGTTTTTAGTGAACATGTCGAAGGTTAAAAAACGACCCTTTCAAGACATAGTAAATAAGTTTATTTCTGGTTTTCCTGACTTGTTTTACAACGGAAGTAATATAGTTTGTAAAGTGTGCAAAATACATTTGACGTCAAATAAGAAGTGGAACTGTACAAGACACGTAAATTCCGCACAGCATAAAAAACGAAAATTGGGCATACTACCGAGAAGTGCATTTTTTATGTAATTCTTATGTTGATAAACTGTAATTTGCCACTAGGCTTACTCGATAAACAACCGTTTAAGGGTTTTTGGGACAAATACAATCCCGAGTTGCGGTTGTCAACGGAGAAAACGGCACGTAAGCATGTTGCATTTGTACGCGATGACGTGGAAAAGAAAATGAAACGCATATTGAAAAAACAGTTTCTTTGGTTATATGTTGACGAGGCAACAGACTGTAAAAAAAATGCAATTATAAATATTATGGTACGCATACTAGACCCTAGTAAACCTGTATTACCACTGTTACTAGCTAGCCAAAGACTACAAGAGTGTACTGCTGCAGCAATTACGAAGGTTGTACTTAGTACGTTGGAAAAATTTCAAATTTCAAAAGATAAAGTGTTGATGTTTAGCGCAGCGATAATGTGTTCGGTAGGCCGTTCTCTTCTTAAACATGGTTGCAAGTGTTTACATGTTACGTGTAAAGTGCATGCTTTACATCTTGTGGCAGAAGCCATTCGACAATGCTCTCCCGAGGTAGATGCATTAATAGCAAACGCAAAAAAAGTATTTTTGAAATCTCCCAAACGCCTACGATCATTTCACACAGAGTGTCCTGGTATTCGTCAACTACCGGAGCAAATTCTTACACGTTGGACAACATGGTTGCGGGCAGCTTTTTATTATGCTGAACATTTTAAAATAGTAAAAGCTGTTGTTGCACAATTCAATCCTGCCGAAGCTGCAGCTATTAAGGAGAGCCAGTCGAAATTTAAAGATATTTCCGTTGAAACAGATTTAAAAAATATTCGTAGCTACTATAAAGTGCTTACACAGCTACTGACATGATGCAAAATATAATCGCGTTTTAGAAAAGTTCGAGTGTGCTACAGAAAGATTTCGATTTTAGCACACTAAAACAAATTTGTGATGGTGTATCGAATAATCTACTGACTAAGTACAGAGAATACTTTAATCATGTATGTATAACATCGGTAGATGTTGAACGCTCCTTTTCAAAATATAAACTCATTTTCTCACCACGGCGAACATCGCTCACCGAGACAACTGTGGAAACACATCTAATGGTGTCAACTTTTATCCATATGATGTTAATACTGATAATGGTGCTTCTAGTTTTACTGTTCCGTAGCCAAGGCTGCTTAAAAGGGTGAGTGTTTCACTACTTTTCACATGTTATAATTATGTATTAGTTCTGTTATTTTTTTTCATTTTTTTTTACTATTGTTTTTGTATACTGGGCAGGTACGGCTATGGCATGGTTCCCTGTTACCGGGCTCTAGTAATGAGACTTTCCGTCTTAAATGTTTTATTGTTATCCCAACTTTGTTGTAGAAGTTCTTACAGTAATACTAATGGCATTGAATATTGAAAAAAATCGATCTTTTAAAATTCTAATAGTTGTCCTAACTTCAAAGGCTGGTAGTGTAAGTACGAGCAGTATCTACTATATAGGCAATTTAAAATCGCAAACAAAAGTTGATGATTTAGTACACTATTTGTGTAACAGTATTAACAGTATATCAGTTAAATGCGAAATGTTGAATTCTAGACAACCAGATTTGTACCTATTCCTCTTCCAAAATTACTATACCTCAAAAATGTAGTCAGACTATAGCTGATCCAAATCTTTGGTCTGGAAATTTATCAATAAATTATTTCATAAAAGGAAATTCGCAACACCGCGACTGCCAGTTTAAATACGGCAACATATAACTTGAAAATTATTCATGTAAATGTGCAAGGACTGATGAATAAAATAAACCAGATTGAATGTGTCCTACATATTGAGAAACCGGCATTCTTTTGTATATCGTCGCCGATTATAGTAGAAATACATACCGTACGAGCGAATGTACTATGATCACCCGATTTTACACGAACTCAGCGCATCTAAACGTGCGTTGTGTTGAATGTCACTGATAAATGTCATTTGCTTGACAAAATTGCGTAAACGCAAATTCATTTGTGCACCTTGCTAATATTATAAACGGCGTATTTGTTCACGTGCATGTGCAAGCCACGACTTCGCTTTTGCATTTCCGAAAACACCTTGCTCACGTTATAAACGGCGTATTCGTTTACGTACACGTGTAGGACACGACTTCGCTCTAGCATTTCCGAAAAATGCCGATTATGCTGGCTGATCATAGTACGCTCACTCTTACAGTATATACGCGGAGGTATGTGCATTAATAATAGTACGTAAGAATGTTGCATGCTCTAATCATGATTTTTTTTTGTAAATATATCTTGTGACTTAGTGCTCTGGCATTACATTTAAATCAGGCAATACAAAATGTTGCTTACTGTCAATGTATCGATCTGCATATTTGAATAATTTCCTGAATAAGATGATCTTAGTACTAAATAAAACCGATCTTGTAAGCGATGACATTATTCTCTAGCGATTTGAATATAAACTTATTAATATAGCTACCACCTTCTACAAGGGCACATTAACGAGCCGTAAACAACGAAACGCGCATCCGAACATGGTGGATGTTGGTAAGTTGTATCATTATTAAACCTATTAAACAGTGGTGAGAGAGATCTTTTCTTGGATGTAATCAGATTTTGTAAATTGGCTCCTCTATTCCGCAAAATAATAACGGATCCGGATTTGAGAGCCGGATAATGGCTCCGGAATCGATAATCGGATAATGGATCCGGATCCGGATCTCAATTTTATCGGACACCAATAGCACTAGTTAAAAATCGGCGGCGTGTGCAAAGCACCGCCGGTTATTCTGGGTGCCGGCCTGGCGGTTTCGCAGATCATGTGCAACCATAGTTGTTGCCGGAGCACAAATGGCTGAACGTCATTCCTTGTGGCGCTAATGGCAGCGATTTTACACGCAGTATTTTCAATATTGCACTATGTATGAATATTCAAATAAAGCTTACATCAATTAAAGACGTTAATTTAAAGAATTGGGTGTATCTGTAACATGAAAGACAACCAGTAAATGTATTTAAGATGGATGGGATACAACAGTAAATGTTCATATCCGTCTCTATTGTAGTTAACAATCGAAGGTAATAAATTTCCCAAATTGATAATCTACGGTGTAATCTATTTTACGGTGTAATATATAACACTTCCATTGAATTAGCTTCATATGTAACAATAGTACGACTTAGGAGCGATTCAAAGTGTTGTACAATGGTACATGCGTGATCTTACGTGTATGTAATGCTACTTTTAAGTAAATTACCTGTGCAAAACTCATATCTACAGACTTACAGACATATCTGGAAATAATGAGCGGATTCAACCATAATTTTATTTCATTTACCACAAATAACTATTAACTTTCTGATATAAATAACTGTTAACTTTCTGATATAAATAAGAAAAATATATAGATTAAAATAAAAAGTGATTGCGACTATTGCAAGTTTATCCCTCAAATCTTTATGCGTATGTAGTGGGTTAAGGAGACATTAAAATGTTGTATATTTCAACGAAAACTCCGAAATATCGTTCGCCTTGGAACCAGTTAAAGAGCTTCGACGTCGTCCACCTAGAAACAGTTCAAGAGGGGATAGGAGGTTTAAAATGAAATGTCCCTAATACGTTAATGACAGTCTTATCTATTCTTGTTGGTAGCAAGTCGAAATGTTCGAGTGTGAATATTGTTGTAAGCAATTTACTCGTAGAGACAATAAAAATCGGCATATCGGCAATTTCTTGTCGAGGGAAAGGAATAAAGATCGATGATAATACGGATTTGATGAAGTGTGAAGTGTGTGATGTACATGAGGAAAGGAATTGTTACACTGCACATATCCGAAGTACTAATCACCGAAGTAAAGCATTTGTAGTAATTGATGATTAAAGCTGGCCACGAGCGGTACCGCGCAGTAGCGTAGAGTCGACCAGGCCTCGCGTTCTACTAGAGTTATTCTGCTAATAGAAATGTTTGCTGCCGCAAATAATTTCGCTCATCTTTTAAATAAAAATTAAATAACACGTGCTCAAACACTTACCATTTTAAGAGTTCTCCGTGAAATCACAAAGTGAATAATGTCTGTTAAATATCTGCAACATTAGATATGTTTCAACAGTTGTTTCGGCAAAACTAGTACGGCATGAGGAAAAAATGCGTTTATATGCAGAGAACGAACGTTCTACATCTAGTGACGTAATATTTGCGTAAGTAAAATAATCTTTCAAATAACTTAACGATTCTGTTGACGCACCTTCACAAATGTGTCTTAATGTGCCAAAATCAAATTTTTTCCCAAAAAAATTTCCCAAATTTTTCTAGAACAGAAACATTTTTTGCGTCTTCAATCGCGCATAGCTGTGCGTGAACATGTTGCACTATTTGTAGAGATTCTTCTAACGGCACCGCGGGAATTTTGTAACTTTTTATTGCATCTGCTAGGGGAAGTAATTGTGGGAAGTTTTTTTAAATCCATTTTAACCTATTCTTGAAATTTCGACGGTTTTTTCTGGATAGCGGAAATTTCCCTTTTTGTATCGAATTGTAAAACCATGTTCTTAATATTGTAAAAATATTTATGATAATAAAACGCGGCTTGCAACCATTTTCCCCCAACATTTAAAGAATAGGTTTTTTGGTGGTTCTGGTATACGGGGGCACAGTCGTTCGCGAATACGTTTCGGTGATTTGACAAATACCGCTTTGGTATGCGCTATTAAAGCGTCTACCTCAGGATAACATTTTCTGATACTATCCGCCACAAGATTGAGAGCATGAATTTTACACGTAATGTGTAAAAAATTTAAACAGAATGTTTTTTAAAGAGCCCCCGGGCCCACAGAAAGCATGTTTGCAGCACCATCACTCACTAACATCAAGAGTTGGTTTGTTGAAAGTTCAAACTTGTCCAATGTATTTAACACTAACTTTGAAATTTAAAATTCGGCAGTACGCTGTTGTATTCGTTTGGAGACTAATAGAATTGAAGGTGCCGATTGATGAGATTCCAATTTGCTGCCATTACATTAAGAAAGAATGTTTCTTTTTCCCATCTGTTGTTTCGTCGAAAATAACCACAATTTTTTTTATCTTTCAAAAACCGATTTTATTTTTTGTTCAATATGTTCGCGCGCAGATAGCAAAACTCTTTTGTAACGATGTTCGACTTGGTAATTTTCACTCCCAATAGTTATTCCAAAAGCAGATAAATGGTTCCTTTTTCTAGTAAATTAAACGGTATATTACATGCAAAAAACGTAACGCATAAATTAAATATAAATTTTAGACATGCTTTTCACTATTTAGTGTCGAACAATGTTGTTGCCAAACATTAACGGGATTTTACCAAAAACATTTAATTTTAGCACCTTCATATATTAAGTCTTTTTTCAATAAATTTTCGAAGTTTGTCCGACCGCGGTCGTTTTGCTGACAAATCATAATTTTTTTAGGACAAAAAAATTTCCCAAATGACTGGCAGCGAAAATGTCCGTACTGCTCCGCAGACGAAATAATACTACCGTTCCCTGGTCCGAACTGATTCCACGCCGATGCGCGGTACCGCTCGTGGCCAGCGTTATTGATGATGGATAAATATCTGATTCGTCTCGTATGTATGTCGATGTAGAAGAATTCGCAAAAAATATTAGAGAAAAAGTAATAACACAGATGGATAGTATTTTATAAATTTTCATAATGCGTTGAATACTAATTTTGAACTATGTGGTTTATACTATTTATTAAGCAAGGAAAATGTTGAAATAAAATCCTTTAATACTCGAAACAAAATTATAACCTATGGAAGCGATTTATATGCCTTGTATGAAGATTATATGAATGAAATTATAAGCAAGATGAATGAATTTCAAGAATGTGATTCAGGTGAATTTAAATTATTATCAGTAAAGTAACCTAAACTTGCGGACTTGCGGATGATTGGAAGTACTAAAGCAGTGTTTCGTAAATCTCCTAAACGTTTAAAAGAATTTCGTAAATTTTGTCCAGGTATTCCAGAACCTCCTGAACCAATTTTAACGCGATGGGGCACTTGGCTAGCAGCAGCTTCTTACCATTTGATCCGTTTCTTACTGTTTGATCGTTTTCTATGTATAAGAATATTTTTTCTTGTCGACGCACAAGGTTTAAAGAAGTAACTGTGGAAACATATACAATGATGCAAGTTTACGGGAGTTCACATCCTGATGGCAAATTTTTTAATAAAGCCGGAAT
>JAROYF020000073.1:5884-43885 GCA_029619325.2 Dynastes grantii
AATAAAGAGTTAATAGAAGTATTAAAAATTTATACGTTTATTTATTAGTTTTTAGAGATAAAAAGATAATTTTTCTTTTCATATTTGCTGTGCTGTATAATGATTATAATGAAGTAACAGTTACAGCAATCCTTAAATTAAGTGATTTAATAAACGTTAGGAATTTTCCAATACAATTTTGCTTTCAGCTCTTTGGTACACGTCATATAAAGCCATGTGCCCAATTTAATAAATACTTGAATAAAACATCTGTCTGTAAATTCACATTTATATTAAGTTATACAACATACCATAAAGGCAAAGTCGATATAGATAATAATTATTATTGTATTATATGAGTAAATCCACTTTTAAATAAGTTTTGTAAGTGGCGCCATCTTACGGACAGTTGCTGGAGGTGCTTGCTGGCTAAATTACGAATCATCTTCAATATGGCCCTTATAATTAATTATCTATTTTTTCGTGGTTTTGCAAAAACGAGTGCGTTGTTAATTGTTTTTTTTTGCCACAGTAATGTTCATATCAAGGCCGAGTGCAAGCCCCTATTTATAATATTTATTGCAATTTTTGTTGTTATTAACAATAATTAATTAATGATATTAGGGTTTTGCACTAGAGGAAAGAATTCTGAACAGTTTGAGTTTTCAAACATCTAATTTTGAAGTTAATTAACGACAAAACCTATGCAAAACTAATTTGTTACCGATTGAGAGCTCCCTGTAATTTTTTAGCCGTCCCTTAAGAGAACTTTAAAAAAAAAAATATTCAATTCTATTGGAATGAATCTCGCAATAAATGTATGCGAGATATAAAGGAATTTGTCTGTAAAGCGCCTGCATTAGCAAATTTCGACAGAAACAAAGAAGTTATTATACAAACCGATAGCATTTAAAGGTATAGGTTGTGTTTTAATGCAGGATGGAAAACCTGTATGTTTTGCATCGAAAAGTTTTCAGATAATGAAGTAGCAGTTTCATTAATAAAAAAAGGTTTCTTCGTATTATTTGTGAAAAATTTCGAAAAATATAGGGTATAGTATGTTAAATAAAAAGATCACAAACCACTACTAGGGATAATGAACAAGGAATTGGGTAAAATTACGTAAATCGATTACCAAGAATAAAATTAAAATTAGCAAAATACGATATAAAATCAGAGTTACTCGGAAAGAAAATGTTACTTGCAGATGCGATCAGTAGAGCGTGTTCGAGCGCAGAGAAACAAGAAATAGATCCAGAATTAACTTAAGTAGATACTATCAATATGAGCGATGAAATTAAGAATAAGTTTGTAAGGGAGACTGAAAATGATATAATATTATGTAAGTTTATTTTAAACAAACTGTTGAGAGATACCGCAATGGGTTTAGTAAATACTTTTATTTACTTATATAACATAATATATTAGAACGTTATAAACTAGTTAGGTTAGGTTGAGTTGAGTTAGCCGTTGTTCGATGCGTTGTTGTATATAGGTTGGTAGAATGAATGTATGTATGTCGGTGAAGTAGAGTGTCTGTATGAATATTAACCACATTTATACAGTAGTGTGCTCATAGATTTTTGTAGGTAAAACAGATAACAATTTTAATATATACGGAACTAGCGCATTCTAACGACATTTCGCTTCAACATTCTCCCCCGCCTTGAAATTTCCAATTTCAACATCCTTCGGCAACGGGCAAAGTTGAGCCATGGAACGTACCACTTCTTTCCCTCTTGTTAACACAGTAGCTACGCGATTCTTGCCGTCGGCCCCAGAGTGAAACCTTAGAATTTTGCCTACTGGTGTACTTGTTTTTGATCATAATATATGCCCCTTAAATATTGAAACGTTTTTTTTAACACCCTGTATATATTAATGGAATATCCCAATGTTCAACCGGCAAGCCTAATACCTCTAAAGATCTAAAATGTTTTATGAATTCGTTCAATAAGTGCCGTAAAGATCCAGAAGATTCGCGTGGTAAGTTTTCTAATTCAAACAATGATCGCATATGTGAATTAACTATGATTTTCTTATTCTCGAAGCGTTCTTTTAATAACTCTAAAGCTACCTTGTAATTATGCGAAGAAATTTATAATGCTTTAATAACTTCAGCAGCGGGACCTTTTAACGACAACGATAAATACATAAACTTTTGAACGTCTTTTAATTTTGAGTTGCTGTCTACTAACGTGTTAAAAACATCGCGAAACTGAAACCAATTCTCGTAATTGCCATCGAATTCTGGCAAATTTATTGTAGAGAGTTGTACATTATTTATGTCTGTAATATTATTTAAATCCAACGATTGTAGATTACTTGATTCGCTAAGTTGAACATTTTTATTCGAGAATGACGCACTGTCGCTAATATTAATGGATTTTAATAATTGTTTACCTGACGCTAACGCTTTATAATACATATTTTCAAATTCTTCGTGATCTTTATCTAAACCCGAACTTTCTATTTCATTTTGAACCGTTTCGAATTCGTTAAGGACCAGCTTGAGATTTTCTAACAATTCGATCTCGAGAAGATAGAATGGCACGTTCCTCATGTAACCGTAAACGATGAAATTCGGTTAAAACTTTTGAACACATTGAACACGAATAAATCGATCTACATTCCATTTAGAAAATGAGAACTATATGAATTGCCTTCTCTACGTAAAACAAAAAGTGACATTTGGCCCGTTAAAACAAGTACAAATCTAGAAAAACCACGTTACGTCATAATTGCGTTTCAAACAAACAGAAAAGACAACTTAAAGGAGGATGCATCTAAATTTGATCATGTTGCAATCACAAATATAAAACTTCAACTCAACGCTGACAGTTATCATTACGATAACATGAATCTTCAAATGAGTGAGAAAAAATACGCAATAGCGTACCGCATGTATACGGCATTTCAATCAAGCTATTATAACAGAAATTCCCAGCCGTTGCTAAGTTATGAAAAATGTCGAGACTGCGCTCTGTACGTTGTCGATTGTGCTGAGCAAAAAGAAGCGGTTATATCTTCCATCGTCGATATTAAACTGGAGATGGAAGCTCTTAGCACTTTTGACGTAAACACGGAAGTCTATTGCCTTATTCTACACGACAATATCGTAGAATATACACCGCTGTCGGGTACTGTGATAAAGATTATCTAGAATGGCGCTAGTGGTTGATGTCCAAGGATATCTATTAAACGAAGGTTTTCTGGTGAAGAAACTAGCGATGAGTGATGGGAAAAGGATTAATCATTTCGTATTCAAGCCCAAAATGCCGTTTTATAAATTAGAAGACAGGTGAAATAGTTGGAAAGAAATCATCATGCGTTATATTATGGTGCTGGATATGCCGATTTAGATGAACTGCCAGATATTTTGAGACATTTCACAAGAAAGATTAAAGTGATCTACGTGAAAGACCATCAGAAGGAGAACCTTCTAAAAAAATATACCAGCATAGTGAATTTGGAAAACATGCAACATATTCCTAAATTAAAAACAGCTAATAAATGTTGTATGTGTCATAATAATTATCCGATTATGTAAGTTTCTTTCATTGAATGTATTGTATTGAGAATGATCTGCAATAAAAAGAAAAATCACGCTTCATTCTTTTATTTTCTCACCTAAATCCGATTCCGCATTACACCCTGTATATCGATTCCGCATAACAACCTGTATATCGATTCCTCTGTTACGGTGCAAAATTCCTGCCTCTAGCTGTATGTGTTACGATACAAAATTCCTGCGCCTAGCTGTATAAGTTAACCCTTTGATTATCGATTGAGTTAATGTTTATTCCGCTAGATGACGCTCCTGTCGAAAAATAATGTTTATGGTTATTTATTTCAAACCCTTTTATAGAATTACATATTTTTTTTGTCATGAGTTGAATTAAGATTTATTTATATTTATTAAGCATTCTTAGTTTTGAAAAAGTAAAATACCGAACCAATCATTTTCATATCCCCACTTCCACCTGTTGGACTCACGTGACTTAAGCTGTGTGTTGGAAAGGACGTATGTATAGCTTCGGAAGGTACAAGTAGCCATTTTGTTTGCTGCCACTCTGTGGAGATACCTTTTTGGGATTTAGGGCTACCTACCTGATTAAGTATCGTATCGGTTCCTGTCGTTAAACATTCACCTGATGGGGGAGTTCATATTTCCGAGCTAGATACATACTGATGTCATACCGTTTCACGTAAGTGTTCTCGTTTGAATTCCGTTTCTAATCTTTTTATCTCCTTTCGGAGCAAACCCCCCATGTTTAGCACTAAAAAGCGTGTGAACAAACCACCGTTTCGCCCCTAAGCAACTTGCTTGAGAAGCTTCGAGAACCCAAAGCGTGGTTAGGTTTGGTCGCTGTATATTATATAAGGTATTTTTAATTTGTAAACATTTTCGTGCACGAATATAATCCATCATGTAACGCTTCTAAATTTTGTTTATCAGTTTTGCAATAGTTTATTCACTTTTGTTACTTTATTTCGCCAATAGTGTTACAATAAGATCTTATGACTTAGGACCATAGTACATAAGGCTCATATTTACAGCTATCGTCAAATCTTGCTTGTAACCATTGTTGCGTAATTCTGAAACGACGCTTTCACATTACATCCTTTGTTTTGCTTATTTACCGATCACTATTTTCGTACTTTGAATATACTTATTTGTCTGTTCATTATTGTTGTTGTTGTTGTTTAAACATATTAACATTTGCTTACACGTTTGTAAATATATGTCACATGTTTACTTATTGTTTCTTTATTTTCAATATATTTAGTCTTGTTAAACATTGTGTATTTTTCCTGTACTGTCATTATTCAGTAATGTATTTTTCCTGTACTGTCATTATTCAGTAATAGGGTCGCAACATACAGAGTACCCGAAAATTAATGTCTATGTATATTTGTAGCAATATTTGCGTGGCCTATCAAGTAATCCGTTATTGTCACACTCACACTACGCCAACTTTTATTATTCGTTATCTGCCGACAGAATTTCCCTATTTAGGGTCGCTAAACTACAGGGTGGTCCCTTTATATTACTTAAATAGGGCGGCGCTTATCAATCTCCCACGCCATCTTCGGCTGGGCTAGGGCAAAGGGAACCAGATCCCCACCATCTTCAGTGTTTGAAAGGTTTATTATTCCTCTTTTCGCGCAATATTTTCGCGATAAGCGTTAGCGTGGCAGATTTTTGGCGCCCTAAACGTGGGGCAAGGAAAAGGACATTTTCTACGTATCGTTCCCACAATTTCGTATAGTTATTTCTTGCGCGAAAATTCAACATGACATCCAAGATGGAAATTGATGGAATAGATGGAATATTAATTGAAAATACGGGGTGTGACAGAACCCGATACTGTTGACAACATGCGCAGAACATTGCGAAAACGCATTAAGCTTGCGCATAGCACTTCTTTCAAATTTCCGAAATATACTTTCACGTTTACCGAGGATTCTACCGCAATTGAGTCCAAATTTAAGACAATTTCCGACACTTTAGTTACTTTTTCCGATTCCCGACAATCTTCGTGTTTTAAGAAGTTATCGACTAAACTTACTCGGTTATTAGAGCGCATCAGTCGTAGCGTACCGTCTTCTGATACAGAGGTAACGACAAAATCCGGCTATCTAGCGCGATGTATTAGCGAGTTGTAACTACTTTAGAATCAGCCAAAACATTTGAACGTTCATCTACGCAACCACTTCTGTTTATTTTCAGAACTTATCTGTCCATAATAAAGCATGAATGATTCTCACCAAAGCTCTTGAATCGTGCAGCGACATTGAAATATCTGTTCCTTCACCTTGTAAAATTGAATCAGTTCCAGTCTCTCAATGGGGCATAAAATATTCAGGTGATCCTAAGGAAATGTCTCTCAGCGCATTTTTAGAGCGAGTTGAGGAATTAAAAATATCTCGTGGAGGCAACTGACTTATTAACCGGAAATGCTCTCATTTACTTTCGAGCAAATAGGCATTCTTTTACGAGTTGGCGAGAAGATATGTCGACTTACAGTGAGGAATTTCATTCACCTAGTATGACGACAAATTGTTTAGAGAATTAAGCAACGAACACAATTTGCAGACAGTCATGACGTGTACACCCAGAAAGCTTAAGAAAGCCGGACTAGCATAAGGTCCACGGCGCATCTACTTTTCTCTGTCTGAAACTATCGCATACCCGTCGTGTCTTGTATTTTGGACCCCGAGAGCCGACCTTGATGGTCCCGTGCGCTCGAATAAACACACAGGCCGGGGATGCATGCAATAACACCTTTTTTTTACCTGCTTGTAAAACAGAATATGCCGTTGCTATTTCTTACCGAGCACTTAGACTGCGTTTACTTTCAGAAGACACCCAAGCTGCGCGAAAATTGTCAGCTGATATGTATTGACCGTCTTAAATATGTTGACCAAAATACGCGCGCTTTTTTAAAGTATACGAGAAGGTTAAACGTGTATTAAATTGTATATAATTGTAATTTTTTATACAAAACAAATTTAGGTTCTGATAGTATTGACAGTTTTATAATTTATAGTATTTAGTAATAGCATAAATCTTACTTATGTATATATTAATGTATTTTTTCTTAATTTTTTCACTTTATGTATTAAATAATTTCTTTAAAAGAAAAGTAGGAATATTCAGTGCTCAAAAAAAAAAAATAGGTGAGAAATGTTTGGTCTGTAGTTTATAATAATTAATATTTTTTTACTTAATGAGAAGTAATTGGAATGTAATTACACCTTTATTTAGTATACATTTAAAGATAATATATACATATTTAAATTAACTATATCAAATATAATTTTAATTTAATCATCATCAGAAGAAAAATCAAAATCGCTGTCACTGTCATCATCAAGGTTTATAATAAGTTCAGCGGTGAGCTTATCCATTATGCGTTCTTTTTGTATATAATTTTTTCTCAATATTCACTGCATCCCGACAAACATGTGACCATTCATCTTTTGTGATTTTTCCAAATTCTTCTTTAACGAGTTCCTCGACATGATTTAGTTTAAAAATTATATTTTTAGATGCTACTCTGCCCTTTAAAATTGCCCATATCTTTTCAATAGGGTTGAGTTCCGGATGATATGGGGAAAATCTCAACACTGTATGTCTATCTTTTGCAAATATAGAATCTATAGTGTAATTCTTGTAACTTGGTTTATGCATATTTACTAATCTATACAATTCAACTTTTGTCAAATTTTCATTAAATATGATGCCACGTTCACTTAGCTATTTTTATCATTTCTGATTTTTTGCTGTTAGTAGTTAGTGAGACAACGTTGTGGTAGTTTGCATTATCCATTACAACAACAGATTTAGGTGGCAAATTTGGAATCAACTGTTTTTCTAACCACCTTTTATAATTTATGAAGTTCATATCGTCATGATAATCTCCACTTTTTTGACCGGACTTATAAATCAACAAGGCATTATCAATAAATCCATGTTCACTACCTAAAACAATAAATATACAGTACATGCTAAAAATTTTAGAAGAAATGTTACTAATGTACCTGCATGTACAATTATTAAACGTTTCCCTTTTGATATAGGGCACTTAAGTCCATTGTTAGAGTTATCAACCCATTCATGTGGAGTTGTGTGACTGGCATGGAGGTATGTTTCGTCTAAAATACAATACTTTAGTTTTTGAACATCAAATAAAAATTTATTTTGCGTCACCTGTATATACGATTGGTAGACCTTGTAACCGATAATTTGTAATATTTCGGATATATGAGGATCTTAGCTCACGTACATTTGATCTTTCCATCAAAAGCTTTCGGTTATCAGTAGACTTCTTTCACCTGTTATTTGATAAATATATTAATTACTATAATAATAATAAATTTGAATATTAGTACGTACCTAAATCCTAATTTTAATGTTAACTTTCTTAAAAAACTGCGCTTGCCTACAAAACCAATGGTATCATCTGACTGTATTTTATTATATACAGCATTTAATGTAGGCCTCTGTTTGTCAGTTATGTGAAAATTGTGAATAACCTGACGTAAAACTGCTTCCCCAGCATTATCCACAGTAGATTTTGGTGAATGTCTTACAACATTGTCTTTTGAAGAACTGTCACTTTGCTCTGCTTCAACAGAATTACTCTTTCGAATAATTCTGACAACAGTACTTTTAGATATTCCCGTAGCTTCACTAACAATATCTAAAATGTTACCTGTGACAAACATATTAACTTCACTGATATGGACCAATAGCAAATAGTATTAAAAATACTTAAAAAAATATTATCATACCTTCTGCCTTATATTTTTAAAATAGTTGTAGACATTAAAAACAATGTTTCATTGATTGCTCATGCAAAACTTGTCTCTTCTTACCGATGTTCGATGGTTCGGACATTCTCACCTGTAACTTAATTATTTAATACAACAACTAAAATCTGTTTAAAACAAAATACTTACAGTAGGATATTACCCCTAATTCAAAATAGTTTTGAAAAACTGATTTTAATAAATAGTAATAACAATAATTTAAAGTAGAGAGCACGAAACGAATTCAACGACAACACATCAACAACTGACGCCGAAATGAGGTAAATGTTTGTTGGTCTTGCTGTAGGTAAGAATATAGCTATTTCTCTCGGTTAGCACCAACTTCTCTTTCCTAATCCTAAAATGCGTCTTTGCGCTGGTGTCTTGATATTGCGGTATCTACGCACGTTGTATACATGCAGATAAGCATAATAAGGCGGTGATTCTCGAATTTTGAAATGGACTAAGTAATGAAATTTTAAAATACATAATCAGATTATTCTTATATTAACACACATAAAATGTAGACCTATGATCTGTATATCGTAAATCAGATTAGAAATAGTTTCCCAGTAATTACTTTAATTTGAAAGCTAATATAAAAATAAAGCTTTTAAAGTATTTTTTGAATTATTGCAAATTAATAAACATTCGCGGGACAAGAAATAAATTTATGCAAATAAATTTAAACCAAAAAATTATTTCACGTTGTTATAAAAAGTGACAAACTATGAACCAAATCAAAAAAGATTTAAAGGTAATAAATACGATTCTAAAACCTATCGTAATATGCGCTGCCTTAATAACGAACGAAATGTATTATGAGCAAGTCTCTGCAAAACGTACGGGATGAATTACACGCAGCTGGCAAATATGAATGGAATGCGTTATTTTTACACTTTAGACGTACCATGCGATGGGTTTTTAGAATCTGTGAGACTTACTTACAATATTAATTAGAAACATCTTTAAATAAAGTCATTATTTTGATTACACGGTATTACACTTTACAAACATGGATGAACTACGTAAAACAGTATTTATTTTTATTTTTAGAAATGGGGGGTAAATTTAAACCCTTTTATAGATGTTTTCAAATGTTGGTTTTTTTGATGTTAGTACTCCTTAAAATGCAGGAAATGTTCTTTCAACATCGCAATCAATTAGCAAATTTATAATATGGTATATAATAGTACGGTATCTTGTGAGTACAACGGTATTTAGATTTGTATTAATAGGGAATTCATTTAGTATATACGTAAATCTGTGTTTCTGTTGAACACATATAATATTCGATTTAACTGTGTCTAAATTCTCTGGGAACAATTTTTAATTGATTTATTGTATTATATAAGATATTTGGGGCTTCCACTAATGTTATGCTGCGCTTCTCAAAATGTGCTATTGTTATTTATAAATTGTAATTCGTTTAGTAAGTTATTTTCTAAAATTTGCATTCAACAATATTTCTGTCTTCGTCGGGAGAATACAAGTAAACAACTCTGGGACGAAAAACTAAATGCAGATATGTTTGAAACCGTGTATCTACTATGTATATGAAAAATATCTAAATCTAAGATTTATTTGAAAGACAAGCAGCAATAAATAAAACAAGGATGCTTCAAATGTCTAGACATAAAACTCGGTATCAGGATGATGTGTTATATCTTCTACTGTCTGTGTAATACTGAATATTATTGTATACTCTCAATTCCTACCGATAGGCGCGAACGAACGGCTATGCTAACAGTGACGTGTTCCCGTACGGATTGCCGAACCTTGTTAGGCCCCGATACATAAGGTCTAACGCTTAGACGTCACAGGCTATGACGTTTTTTAAAATAGATCGTGTCATCCATACGTTCGATCGTTTCCGTTTTGAATTAGTGTACCCAAAATAATATTGGTTCTGTTAAAAAATACCCTGTTGTGATTTTTCCCGTGTTTTTGCTGGTGCACCTGTAACGTTTGTTTAGTGTTGTATAAGCGATAAAACCTTTTCTAAAACGATGAAAACGGGATAACCTAAACACTGTGGCGTCGGCTGTTTTGAATGTTTTGTTTGTGGTTCCCTTTGTAATAGGGGGATCTATTTATTTTTCAACAGCTCCAGATTCAAGAACCGGCGAAACTATCAGTAAGTTTAAAAAAATCTTAGGCTTAAAAAAATGCTACTCCAACTCAATTCCCTAACTATCCGCTGTAGTTGACGACAAAGGTAAATTCTTTATTTTATTTTTGAACACGAAGAGATGTTTTTAAATGAGTGTAATAAACGTTCTGTTTTAATACAATTTATTTTGAATTATAACACCGAACGTAGCCATTTTGATACTGATGTCATATTCATAGCAGTGAAGGTATTGCAACAATTACAATAACTACAAATACCTACATAAAAATGATTGTGGAAAAGTAATGATAGATTAAGTAAAACGTCACATAATAGGAAATTAAAGACACAGGTTAAATAGCATATCTGTAAATTTTATCGTGAAAATAAACAAAATTTCACTATAAATTATGTCTACAATGCAAAACTAAAGATAAGTAATCCCTAAATTAAAATGTAAATAGTCAGGATGACGTAAGTTATTAAAATTACACATTGTGGTTATTTTCAAACATATGTTGGACAACACAGATTTATCAAACCTGAATTTGAGATGAGCCAAATGTTCTTTGTCCTAACTCGTTGATCTTTTTGTCTCCCCAAAATCCTTGATCCAAAACTTTACGAAATTTTTTAAAACCCCGATTTATCCATGTTATGTACTGGGCCTTTGGGACTTCCCAAAAGGTTTTTGATGCGATTAACATAATTTTCATTCCGGATATTTGTCACTTAAATTTATTTCCCGAGTAGAATTCTATTGTGCAATAAAGACATTAATTTACTTCTATTATTATTATTGCCTCTTCATTTCAACCGCGTTTTTTTTTTCATTCATATTTCAAACAAAAACGTTGACATTGGCGCTTAAAATATTTTTTAAACGTGGACATTTTTATCATATTATTGTAGAAATCAAATTTTCAGTTTCCCAAAAATTACAGAACTTCTTTTTTTAAAAAACATATGTTCATGTCAATAATACTTTTTTGAAAACGAATGCGGAAGAAAATTTCATATACTTCGCAAAAAAAGCGCTTAGATAAGTAATTGTATTAAGTTTATAGTAGAACCCAATACGAGAAAACTAATGAAGCCATGCGTGATCACATATTACCTTCCCTTTCTTTTCTTGCTCATAATAAATTTCGTTCGTTATAAAGCCATCGCACATTATAGTATGCTGTTTCTTAAACATTATTGCCTTCAAGTTTTCTTCATTTGTTAATAGTTTGCTGGTTTTTTTAATAACGTGAAGACGCAAATTATTTTTTTTTTTTAAATTTATTAGCACTACTTCTTTCTGTCTTTATCACATTTGCGGCGATTTTTTTTCTAATTCCTTAAATTTTAAAAAAACTTTAAAACCATTGTTTTTGTATAAGTTTTCAAATTAATGTAATTAGTGGAATTTTGGTCTAATCGTTTACGATACACCTCACAGGCTCTCATTTTTTTTTGTATTAATATGAAAGAATCTATCTGAATATGTTTTAAAATTTCATTACTCGCTCCCGTCAAAAAGCGAGAATCGCTTTATCTCAAATGTAACGTACGTAGAAGCGCAACATCCCTAAGCGATCGGGAAGAAGAGACAAAGGGGTATTCTCTTTCAAAGTAGGTTGTAAAAAAGGGTAGGATCACGCATCCATCATCGATCCGGATTGTTTATTCGAGGTTTGAACCTCTCTCACCAAATAAATACAAATACGGGGAAAAGGGGATGCGATAGATTCAAAGAGAGAAAGGTACCTGGGCAGAACTCACTTTGTCCCGATTTTTTTGGGAGGAACTCTATTATGAAGAACTTATTTTCCCGACTATCTACGACAATTCCCGCATCTGTACAGTTAGGCATAATGCTCAAAAACATCAATCCCTTCTACCAGTCACAACTAGGTCTTACTGAAGTTACTTCTATTACTCAGTTATTAAAGTATGGTAGACAAATTGAGGCCCTAGAGGGGAAGATGATTTTTCCACCTCCTGTAAAGGGAAAGTTTTTGATCTCCTTATTTGGTTTTAGTAAACCCTGTATCATGTAGAAAATCGCCTAATTCTAAAGTCAAATGTTGAAATTTAACGGATCGGTCATATCTCGCCAAATGTTCGAACCTAAAAAAAATATTGTTACCGTTGCGGCCGACCCAACCAAACTGTTGCCACATGTCCTAAATGTTCGGGAAACGCTCGTCCGACGCGTTAGGTGACCGTATAAGGCGTCGTGGTTTCAAATCGGTCGATCTCGAACAGAAAGGCAAAAGCAAGCGAGTGTCTTTACTTATTGATAAATATATACACTGGTAGTGGGTAAGAAAATTTTGAATAAAACGCCACAACTCCACCTGGTAGAAAAACTGGAATAATTAAACACCAGCCTCTATATATGCAACCTCACCAGCATTTTAATTTGAAAATCGTAAATGGGCGAAACAAATCCTAACTATAGGCAACTCATCAAACTTAACACATCCCAACCCAAAACGTTTTTTTGCTTTCATAGTGTTAGCGACATAAATATTAAAAAAGATTTCTAAATTTCCGCCATAATGGAAGTAATGAAATGTTTCAGTCCCCCTTAATGAAAGATACTATCAGAGAAGAATAGGGTTCAGCTATAGTAGCAAAAATAAATTAAATCTCCTATGTTTAAAAGCAATGGACTTGGCATAATATGCATTATTATGCCGTCCAAAATCCACATTGAGCGTATCCAAAATTTGAGGCCGGTAAAAGTTTGGGGAGGATTAATTGGGGAATATGTCACCGGGCCATAATCTTTCAACGGTCATATTATCGGAAACAGTTATTGAAACTTCCTTAAGAATGAATTACAACCGCTGCGCGAACATGCAGATATCACCAGAAGACTTTATATGAGGTTGCAACACTATGATGTGCCTCCTTATAGTTGACAAAATGTTAAGACGTATCCTAACGACACTTTCCATAATGAATGGATTGGTCGTTGAGTTTCAATATCTTGACCCGCTAGAACATGTGATTTAACACCGGAAGATTACCTTTTTGGAGGATATATATGTAAGAGATAAAGTTTATGTCTCACAACCTTCAACGGAAAAAGACATGAAGTTAAGGATAACACAACCATTTCGCAGTGTAACCATCAAAATATTAAGAAACGTGGAGAACAGTTTCTATAAACGATTGCAGAAATACATCGAAGTAGCAAGAAGAAATCTTGAACATGTGCTGTAGACAAATAAGCAGATAGTTGTAAATGATTGTTATAAAGATTACAACAACAGTTATTCGTGCTGCTTATAGCGTATACAAATCACGCCACACGTTGTTATTATAAAGTTGGGATCGTTTGTTGAGATTGTAAACATATGAGTAGAAATTTTTTAGGGTTACTGTAACTATTGTTAGTCTGTATAGCCCTTATTAAAACAATGTATTAAAATATTGTTCCTAATTCATTTACTTTCTATAATAGAACAGAGAGTAACAACAAATCCAAGATCTAATCTGACTAATGTTTTCGGATGTGGACATTGTCGTTCAATCGTCCAATACATAAATCATATCAGTGAAATGACTTGTCTTTTTCGAAAAACATTTTGCCAGTAGTTAAATTGACCGGAAACAGGAACGATGATTTATATACGTCAACGTCAACATTATGTTTACTGTTGCCATGGCAACCAAACAACGCCGACACTACAAACATTAGGATATAAATATTGCAAGATTCACAATAGACTATAAATATCTCTTCTACTGTCAATATTAGATAAATACAAAGAAGAAATATATGTGCTATTAAAAACAAATTACGTTTCCGGTGTTAGAGTTTCGCCAAGTTAGACCTTTAATTTCGAGCACTCTGTATATTTCCAAGGCGGTCTGATATCACGTTAAAATAGAAGCAGGGGTTTAATTTAACATAGGAAAAATGTACGCTAAAACGTATTTGCATTCTGAATTGATTAAAGGCCATTGTGGAGAAAATTTAAAATTTCTCAAAATCTTTTAAAAAGAGACATATGAAATCCATATTGTAATGATTTACTATCAGATGGAGAACCTAAAACCGCAATGAAATAGAGGATGTTCCATTTAAAATAAAGTAGATGCCTGGTTCGCTAATTATCAATCACCCTGTATACGCAAAAATATATGTAGAAGATACTCTGAGATGTTGAATATGTTATCAGAAAAGTAGGACTTCCTAGTAATTATAGTGGGCACAATTCTAAAAATCCAGAACGTTAGGACACGTCAAATTAGTACACATTCCTCTAAAGCAGCCCACAGACGATACAATTTGTAGTCCAACAAGTTGTACAATTTTGGCTGGTGCAACCGCTGGAACAATAATTGCAACGTGAGTGGGGTTGTTCAATCGATCGCTTGACGTGCTTGGATCGTACGGAAGTATAGCATGCTTAAAAATCTGTAGTACAACTCGGTTGGATATACAAGTTTATACATTCTTGTTTATGGAACGTGAAAAGTAATGAATATTGCAATAAACAAACGCAACGCAAGCTATGAAATTCTTTTAGAAAAATCATTGCAGTAACCATTTTTTGCACCACTGTTTTTTTTTCTTTTTGACATTATTATTCCTATTATCTACTGAATACAAAACCACTACTAAAGCAGATATTTTATTCCTTGAAATGGATGGTGCCATCGCGAACAGTATACTAAACTAATTGTACTACTGATCGCTTGGGAATATTTACACGTCTGTGGACAAAAGTATTGTACTACAGACTGTATCGTTTGTGGGACGCTTAAGAACCGTTTTCATGATAAAAATAACAAACCTTGGGAAATTCAAAGGATTGATGCTCATTTAACTCCGAGATTTGTGGCCCTGTATCATCGGGATATCTCCATATCTTAGGTAATGCTACCATAGCTTGCGCAAATGAATCCAGAATAGGTTACTCTGCAGCAACAAATGGGCGAGGAGGTGGTAAATCGAAGTTCATATCAGTTGCATACGGTGACGACGCTCAAACCGAGGTCAAGTGAATCTGAACATGTAATTCCTCCCCCGCCATCACTCACCGCTACAGATACATAAATTCATTTATTACACATTCACCCTAAGAACCTTTTTTGACCTCTACACCATAGAGAAAGGTAATTCCAGATCAACCGAACAGCTTACATTGAAATGTTGAATAATTGTGAATTAACAAATGTGATCAACTCTATCAAAGGATCATTAATAATTTATGTTACATCGAAAATATCACCCAACAATAGGACCGAACAGGATTTCTACTTTAAAATTGAGAAAACGGCAAATATACAAAATTACGATATACCCATAGTTAATATTAATAAATTATCTCCAGATTATCAAAGGCCGCCCAATTTGCTAAATTACTATTGAAGGGGGGGGAGCGCGGAAAGTCAAAAACGTAGTCTCGTAAAGCATGTATGTACAACTGATACAACTAATAGTGATTTACCTACCACAGAAAAATAAATAAGTTTATGAAATCTCTTGTTACAAGTAGTAGGTGAGTTAAAATTAAATTTGTATAGTCGAATCGCCGTAAGTTGACGTGGGAGGAGCTTATTAGTGACGAGAGTATTATGTCATATTGCTCAACGTTGTCTTTTTATATCAAAACAACCTAACCTATAATTTTGAAGTGACATTTCTAAAATATAACCTAATATTTGCATTTGTATTGGTGTAAGTGACGTTTCATAATTTAGATATATATTAAAAGTGGTTTCATAAAAGTAATCATGTTAAATGCACCTTAGATATAATTAAAATGCCCCTATTTTTTATAAAATATCTTAAACGAAGAAACCAAACAGTTTGTATGATCCACATTTCATCAATACTATACTATGCATGTGAGGTAAATGGAGTACGATGAGAAGGGTTTGGGTATTTCAATAAAAATTATGTAAATAAAACTACATCGATAAAAGCATATTTACTTTATGGTTCGCCTACATAATAATTTAGTTTCTCATTACAATATAATGACATAGCAGGTAAATACAGTTGTTTTCTATGCAAAAATAAACATACAAGTCTAAAAGACAAATAAGTATGATGAATTCATTAAATCTTCAGCTTTAGATGGTGTCACTGTTTGTTTATTGTAAGTATATAAAGGAATCCATAAAGATCGGTGTTCAAACCAGTTGGTAAATTTCTCCTTATTCATTTCTCCATGATAATCAGGATTTTTGGGTTTTTTGAGGAAAAAGTATTAATGAAGCTCCATGTACAAACCTTCTTTGTTAAAAGCGGGGAAATATGATGTACCTTATAAAAGGGAAAAAATTTATACAGGAAAAATATTTAACAAAAAATCACCAAAAACCTTTTGCCTTCATTTTTTTATTTTCTTAACAGTTTGTCGATCATTATCTTCCCTAACTTTGCTTCCATTCTCATATATCCAAGTTTCTTAAAAGAAAAATGCATTGTTATAGGTATTTTTTTAAGTTATTTTTATTGGAAAAAATTAACGAGTCAAAACAAGGGCGGCAACCCATAAGTCCCATTCGAGGATCACCCTTTTCTCCATCAAAAACCCTTTTTTTCGTAAAATTGTTCTTAGAGATGGGGAAAACCTCCAGACTTTTCTCTTTTTTCAGTAAAACAAGTAGAGATTGCTGTGTAACATGTTGTCCTATAAATTAATGTTTCTTTTTTTTTTATAATTATTAAGAAAAAAAATATATATACTTACGATTGTGGTACATTTCATAGATTACATTGCGTATTGATGTTTTGGGAAACTTTCTTCTACATTAACAACTGGTTTTTTCTTTTTTCTTTCCTTTTTGGGGGGAAAAATGGTTGGTTTCCAATTACGATGAAACTCGACTGTCGTTAAACTTTTTCTTTGTTGCTACGGCAACAAGCCAAAAATTAAAAAACGTTAGTAATCTACGTCCATTTCGCTACTTTGATTTGAAATACCCCTTGGAAGTGGAATATATTTCCCCCATTTGCCCCTTTAAAATAACCAATAAAGGGGTTTTTTCTTTTGGGTGTTTTGGAAATCCTTCCCGGGATTTTGATCGCTATTATAATCAAGTTATTCTAAAAAAAACTTTTTGAGGGGAAATATAAGGAAATGTACGAAAAAAAAACCCAAAAGGCCCCAAGAATGATTTAAGATAAACGTTTATGATACGCATGTAACAATACCACAGCGGCAACGTCCCTTATTTTCTAGAACTGCCAACGGTAAAAACATAATAATTGATTATGATTTTTATATTTATCTTAATAAAGAGATATGTTTATTATATATTTGAACATAAACACTCTTATAAATAAAATATAAGTAACTTTTGGCTTATAACATTAAAAATATTGGATTTTTTTTAGGAATAATAAAAGCAAATTTTGGTTTATATGATGCCTATTATGACATCACTTGGACGCAATAGATGACGTTTAAGCTCCTCCCACGTCAACTTACGGCGATCCGACTATAAGTAAGCTAAGTATACTGTCGACCAGTGTGAAATGGTATATGGTATATGGTAAATTACTATGTAAGCATGCCTCTCTTTTAAAATTAGAACAATAGTTTCAATACTATTAAAAGTGATCGGATTGGAACGTAGTAAAAAATGTCTTGTGGGGCAGCTATTTAAAAGAATTTGCGGGCTGACATATTTCAGAAGATGGATTAGGTAAAAGGCTGTTAGTATAATAACACGATTGCCAGATACATAAAGAAAAGCAATAAAATAGTAGTATGCTAACAAATGCATAGAATATAAACAGTCAATAATTATACGAGAGTACCTTTGGCCGAGGAAATATCAATACCAAAGAACAACAAAGTTATATATAAAATAAATTAATTCATCACTCCCCAATACAGTTTGAAGCAAACGTTATTCGCGTTGTAGATACAATAAATATCCCAAAAATTCGGAAATGAATTCTAAAGCAAACATAATATGTGATACAAAATTACAGTGTCTGTAAAAATAAAGCATAAGCAGACAATAAGATAAGTTAGATCCATAAGGTAACATAGAGTATAAATGTAAAAGGCATCACATGTCAGCCATGAAACTATAAAAAGCTTACCTAGACTAGCCAACGATACCAAACATTGGACACCTTGTGTAATCAAAAGAAATCAGCATTCTCATGGCACCATTGTTCCAAAAAGTAAGGTGAAAGTACTGGAAAATTTCCCCGAAGAAACGAGCCAGATGCCATCAACAATACCATGCATATAGCAATAAATAGACAAACCTCGAAGACAAGAAATCCAGACAAACAGGAGTATCCCGATACTGTAACAGGCATGCTCGGACTGCACCAGTAAGAGCAAACCTCGAAATGGTAACTAAGGAGTAGTGCAAATCCAGCATCATTCCTCAGGGATAAAGTGTAGTACCATCATCGCAGTAGGTAATGGAAATATAGTAAGCTCCAAAGTCAACCTCAGTTACCTGCAATAAAACTACGAACAATAAAGGTAAAAAGCTAGTCACAGTAACAGTATAAATAACATAGCATATACAATAATTGGTGGCAGTGTATTCTCTCAACGTAAGAAGAACAATAAAGGAGGAGTGTGACGAATAAATTAAAGGCGATAAAGGTGAAAGTCTATAAAATGTATAAAATCTATTCTCATCATCAGGAAAAAGTTTCTGGAAAGGAAAGTAAATTAATAACGGTGTACCAGAGATTAGTAGTACATACCGTGGTCACAACGTCCAAGAAAGACAAATCGAACAGTAAAAAATGCATCTACCTGCATATAGTGAGCAGAAACTCATCATAAAATCCAGGCAAATAATAGGAACTACAGAGAATAGAATGTAATGTAATAGATTATATCCCAAAATATCCCATATTAATCGAGGCTAGAAGCAGAAACTATTTTATAGTACTAGCTGCAAAACCCAAACCTCAAAGGTTTGGGCGAGAAACAATGTTCGAGTATACACATAGGGATACCAGCTGCAGTTTACCCACTCCAGCAAATTTTCTAGATCTATAATCATAGTGATATCAGCTAAAAAGGTATGCAAAGCGAAACGTAAATAGTACTCTTCAATTATGTTTATAGATTACTGTATGCGTAGCTGCAGTTTTACTGAGAGTTTGTCCCGCCCTTCGAACGCTAGCAATACAAAAGTTATTCGGATCTGGTTCGGAAATGGTTAGATTTCATCAAGTTCGATGATTTCTTCTGTTGTTCATTCGATCTCCACCTCCCGGTCCAAAAACGCACACTTTGTATTTTCAATTTCCTAAGGTTAAATATATTCTCCTCTCGACAGGCTCAAAATCATTGTCACTGGGTCCATTGCTGTTTCTGTAATTATTGTTAAAACTGGTTTCCAAAACTGATTTCCAAAACTCCTTTTTCTCAAAGCCTCGTTTCCTACCCATTTCAACAGCTTCGCATACTGAGCGGTGTCTTATTGTTTTACCCGCATCGTCAAAGTGAATCGAAAGATCTGCAAAACGAAACTTAAATTCTGCTCTACAATTATGTTTATAGATTACCGTATGCGTAGCTGCAGTTTCTCTGAGAATCTCTCGCCCTTCCAACGCTAGCAAGACAAAAGTTGTTCGGATCTGGTTCGAAAATGGTTAGATTTCATTAGGTTCAATTATTTCAACTCTGTTCATTTGATCTTCACCTTTCGATCAAAAAACGCATACTTTGTGGTATCAATTAGGTAATATCGAGAAGATATTCTCTTCTGGACAGTCTCAAAGTCATTACATCTTGTGAATGCAGGGGTTCATCGCTGTTTCCGCAATTGTTGTTAGAATTAATATATGTTAAAACCATGCGTTTGTTATGGTGCCTAGATTAATTTCACTTACAAACAATGGTTGTGATTTAAATAAAGGGCAACCAAATCTAAAATATACGCATTACATAAGGATGATGTTTGTCTAAACTATATTTATACTTTATTAAACACGAAACGAAAAAAACAAAGCAGTTATCGTTGTATTATGGTGTATTTCTTACCTTTTCAGCATTTCAATAGATGCCTTGCTGGATTAAATACTATCTAGAAAAAAAAATAAGAATGGAGAAAACTCAAAATTATAAAGAACACAATCAAAGAAAGCCAAATAAAACTATAGATTAAACTGCAAATTAGGAAATTACTATGATCAAACTGATCAAGACAATGTATCAGTCAGTAAATGCGTGCGTCAATACAAAACCTACATGCCTACTAATTATTATGTTATAGATCGATTAGAATCGATTAGAATGATTACACCTACTTGTCAATATGGCAGATCTAACGTCATCTGTTACAGTCGCACATTTTTCGATCGATTCTCATTCATGACTCTCTCGAAACTGCTTTGGGATAGACACCACGGTTGTTCCTTTAAGTCGTGAAACATTTTTCTTACGATTCTCATCGCTAAATCGCTTTCATTTCTTAAAAGTAGGTCTCTGTAAATTTGGGAAAATTATATATGTTCAAATGTAGCCCTTTTTATTTTCTTTCAACATTCTATTATTCTGCACTCGATGTCATCCAAAATCGTAGGAATATCGTTATTAGTCGATATATACAACTAATAAATGTGTACCACTAACCTCTACAAAAATGTTGATTTCCCTTGGATATGTTTGAATTCTCCAAAGTCAGCGTTCGTTTACGATAAAAATTTATATTCTTCCCAAGAAAACATATTTTTCTGTTCGTGTTTTTGTTCCTGCATTAGTAAAAACGTTAAATGACTTTCACTTTAAGATTTGACAATACTCAACGCGGCAATTTAAATTTTACGTCGCATGAGCTTGTATATTCTTTTTTTTTTTGCACTCGGGATCTAAGCCCATAGCCTCAATTTTTCCCCAAGAGGGGGAAATTTGGGATTATATTATAATATGTACCCCGGGGGTTGTCTATTAGTATTTTGCATATCCTCCTATTTAAAACCCAAAGTGAGTTATAATACTAGTTGGAAGTGGAATCTTTTCCTGTAAAAACCCCATATAAACAATTAATTATAGTACTGTGGGTTGTGCATCCCAAAAAAAAAATGCATTAAAGGGTAAGCTACTTGGTGACCAAAGAGCTTTCCCTTTGGGAGTCAATCGGGCCCCAGCCTATGAAAATTAAAGAAACTGCCCAGGGCCGAATTTCATTCAAAGCTAATGTAGCATAAAAAAAATCTAGAAACGGGGGGCCCGTATCCAATACTTGGGGTGTTTTAAAAACATATTGAGTCATTTTGACCTTATAAGATGCCCAGTAGGTATTCCATTGTTCATTAAAAATCAGTTGCTTAGCTTTTTGCAATAACTCTTTACTACCAAGCACGGGTCTATAATGTACTCCTGTAATGGCGCCTTCTTTTGCTAACTTGTCTACCATGTCATTAGATTCAACTCCACTGTGACCTTTGACCCTATACAAACTCGTGTGAATACCTCCTAGTTTCATTTCCCGCAATCATCTTAACGATATCTACCCCAAAAAAGGACTCATTTTGGAAAAAATCTTACGGTGGTGAATCGCTTTTAAACACTAGCAAATCGGTTTATAATTACCATGCTTCTGAAATCTGTATGTTTCGTATATGTCAGCGCTTCCAAACCCGCCCAACTTCCCGGGTTTTAAAAACATTTCGTAGTCCAA
Organism: Dynastes grantii; assembly: GCA_029619325.2. NCBI lineage: Eukaryota > Metazoa > Arthropoda > Insecta > Coleoptera > Scarabaeidae > Dynastes > Dynastes grantii. Next base: position 27,924 of record JAROYF020000073.1, read on the forward strand.
CTTAAATGATGCACCTATTTCCTTGTTATGTACATGGTATGCGCTTTCGCATCCGTAGGCGCTCTTGGAACCATCCGTAAAAATAATCAGAGTTCTGCTGCCATTGCAATATGGATGAAGCCAAGCACTTATCATGATTTGGTTGTCTAATGTATGATGGAGAAATAACATATGTAGCTTGATAATACGATGAATAGGAAAGTCGACCATCTAACGGTTTGTACATCCGTGAATCAAAATCTACGGAGGTGACAAAAACCTCAGCCAAGATAGGCGATTTCTTTTTCAACCAATATTTGTGTACAATCAGCGCTAACTATATTACATATCCTATCGAAATTGTGGATTTTTAGCTTGTAAATATACTTAAGTACTAAGTATCTTCTTCTTAAAAAAGTGGAGGTTCATGAGCTTCGATCTGAAGAGCTTTGGTTGGCGTACTTCGCGTAGCACCCACGCACAATCTAAGAGCCTTAACAACTGACTGACAATTATAGACATATTTTCCAAAAGAGCTTCATGATCTCTATTAGATGTATATAAACAGATGTCATCAGCATATTGTACTATGTTAATTGGTACGTTAAAAATGCTGTGCAAATCGTGGGTATATATGTTAAATAAGATCGGGCTGAGACATGATCCCTGTAATAACCCATGCGAAAGATATCTTGGTCCTATTCTTTCGTTAGAGTTTCCACGGACAAAAATGTTAGTGTCACGGTATAAATTGAAATATTTCGGCCCAAAGGTAGGATTCCATATTAATTATCTTGCTTTCCCAAACACATTAAGATACATATCCATAGGCGTTCTTTTCGAAACACACGTACATTTTTTTTTCTTAATGTCACATAAAAATACATTTAAACCCATCAATAACCACGATTTCCGAAACCCATATTGTACAAGTGGCAACAAGTTATTTGATTCTATCCACAATTCTAGTCTTTCTTTAATCATCTTTTCATTTACTGTACTAAAGAGCGATAGGACGGTATGAATCAGCTAAATTGGCAACTTATTGGGTTTTAAAAGTTAAAAATAATGACTTTCTTTAAAGATTGAACTTGGCTGCTTTTCAGCCACATTTCCACGTTTCGTTGTACTTCAAGAAGTAAGTACTTGAAGTTGTCCGGTAAATTTTTTAGTAATTTATAACTTATATCATCACTTCCCGGAGAAGTATCTTTAGCGTCCTCAAGAGCTTTATGCATTTCTTGCAAACTAAAGTGATTTAGAATAAGGTGGTCTGTAAGGTTTGAAGAGCAGTCTTTGACTTCAGGTTATACATAATCTGGGGTTAACTTTTACCCCGCTTATTTGGAAATACGCGGAAAAGTGGAATAATAAACCTTTCAAACCCGAAGATGGTGGGTACTTTAGGGATTCGAGAGGTGGTATGGGGTATTCCCCTTTTCCCCAGCCCTGCCGAAGATGGCGGGGGGAGAAAGGCCCCCCCATTTTAAATATAGGGGGACCCTGTAGTTTACGACCCTTGCTGTAACATATTGGGGGAAAAAAATAACAAAAATGAATAAACTATTCAAAACTGATAAACAAAATTTTTAAGCGTTACAGGATGGATTTTATTCGTGCACGAAAATTATTACAATTAAAAATCCTTATACAATATACAGCGTCCAAACCTAACCCCGCCTTTTCTCAAACTTTCAAGCGTCTCGCTTCTCAAGTAAGTTGTTTAGGGGCGAACCGTTGGCTTGTTCACACGCTTTTTTATTCAAAAATGGGGGGGCTCCCAAAGGGAGAAAAGGTTAAAAAGGGGTTAGAGAGAACACTTACGGGAAAAGGTATGCCATCAGTATGTATCTAGTCGGAAATATGAATTCCCCATCAGGTGAATGTTTAACCACAGGAACCGATACGATATTTAATCAGGTAGGTAGCCAAAAATTCCAAAAAGGTATTTTCACAAAGTGGCCGAAGCTATCCATACGTCCTTTTCAATACCTAGTAAGTCGTTCTCTCTCGTTGCCTTATCACGTGAGTCCAAAAGGTGGAAGTGGGGATATGAAAATGGTTAGTTCGGTATTTTATTTGGGGTTTTTTAAAACAAAGAATTTAATAAATATAAATAAATCTTAATTTAACATGACAATAAAAATATGTAATTTAAAGGGTTTGAAATAAATAACCATAAACATTATTTTTCAAGAGGGGTGTCATCTATCGGAATAAACATTAACTCAAACGATAATCAAAGGGTTCACTTATACAGCTAGGCATAGAAATTTTGTAGCGTAACACATACAGCTCGAGGCAGGAATTTTACACCGTAACACTTGTTTAATATTTCACTCATTGTGCTTTTATCCAATGTTTTGTATACTTTTCCAGTTCCTTTAAACCTTTTAATTGTTCCCCAAAATTCAGTAACTGGCGTATCCTTAGTTATATAGTTATATGATAACTTCCAACTGTTTCTTTTCTTGCACTTTAGAAAACGTTTGGAATATGCCATTATTTCTTGTAAATTTATATATTTTTCCATAGTCTGACACTTTTTAAATTCTTTAATAGCTGTTTTCTACAACTTTTCAACAATTTTGATACATTCTTCATCCCACCATGAAGGCACGGATTTCTTTTTAACTTTGAAAGGATAATTAATCTTAAAGATATGATCTGCTGCTCGGGTCATGACCTTCACCAGGAAATCCACTTTATCCTTAAGATGACTCAAACCAGAAATGGTGATATCTGGAAAATTATTGGACAAGTAAGCAGAAAAATGAATAAGCTTATCATTCTCGATTTTCCACCTACATTTAGGGTATATTGTCCTTTTTGACATTCCATTAGATGTAAAAAAGAATGGGGTAATGGTCGAGGTAAATGAAACATCCGGGAAATTTCCCAAATTAAACGTGGGCAAGACTAAGAGAAAATAAAGTAATATCAATGTCTGAGAGAGCTTGTACAAGTCGACAGATTCCCTTATTTGGGAGTCCCATCATTTAAAAAGAAACATTCTACTTCATTAATGGCTTTAACTAATATATTACCCGCATTATCACATTTAGAAGACCCAAAGCAGTGATGATGAGCGTTAAGATCACCACGTATGATAAAAGGATGGTTCATTTGTGTGAACAAATTCATGTAATCATCCAATAATAAATTACACTGGATTGTGCGATAGGTGGAAAAAACAGCAAAATCAAACTGCGGTAAATAACCACCACAAATCATAAGATTAGTAGGAGAATCAATAGAGATTGGAAGAAATTTAATTGACTTATGAATAAGAATGGCCACTCCGCCATACCCACCACTTCTGTCTTGCCTCAGGATGTTATAACATCTAAATTTAACGTCTTGATGAGGTTTATACCAAGTTTCGCATAAAACAGCTATATGGACATTATATGTCAGTACCATATATTCTAAATGTGTACGTTTAGAAAAAACCCTTTTTGTAAATTTCCCATTGAACAATATTAAATTCACTAATTTTCGCAGCAAATGTTTTAAAAAAAAAATAGGGAAAAGAAATCACAAATAGAAAGGGTCAAAAACGTTTAATAAATCAGTTAATCAAAGTTTCAGAAAAATATCTTGGGAATTTATCTGGTAAAAATTCCCGAGTTGTCATGGGCTTTTTCTATTTTGTTTTTTAAATCGTTTCAAACGTGACTCTAAATTATTTGTCTTCAGTTTTTTACACTCAATTAATGGGTGAAGTAATATACCAACATCTATTTCAATATTTTAGTTATTTCGACTACATTTTTTCTGCCTTTTTTGTCCTTTAAATATGTACAAAACTTATAGTCAATGTTTAATGTTTTCTGAATAAAAAATAGATTGAAATTCTTCAAAACTGTCTTTGTCATCTGAGCTACTTTTCCGTTTTTTTTTTTAATATCCTAGGTTTATCAAATTGTTCTTGATCATTATGTGTACCCCAATTATCGGGTTGATTATCGGGCACTACATCAGAATCCTCACCAGTTAGGCTAATTCTATCCAAATCTACGGAAGCTGCAGCTGTCCGTTTCATAGGATACGAGATACTAGAGTCTTGTATACTATCTTGGTATTTATTAGTATCGGAAGCCTTCCTAGAAGCAGGAATAGTGTGTTTTAATACTTCTTCAGTAGGTAATACTTTCGGAATCAACATTGATTTATTTAAATCATTTTTGGGTTGTGCAGTAATTGTAATAGGTTCCGTAGTATTTGTACATTTGCTAGCAATATGACCTGGCTTTTTACAAACAAAACATTTAATTTCGTCTATGGAAAGAAAGATTCTAAAAGTGTTTCGATTATGTGAAATTATTAACGAATCAAGAAATTCTTTGTTTACCTCATGATTAATATATACTTGTCATCGGAAACTTAAAATATGTTTATATTCAGGTGTATTTAAACCTGCACCGATAAAAGTAATAGAGCATACAATATTAAGACCAGCTTGCCTTAAATGTTCCTCAATTGTACTATGTGGTAGGCTAGGAGAAACGTTGGACAAAATAACTCGCTTAGCTGGGGAAACAAGACGTCTCGCTGTGATAAATCTTTCCTGTATTGTTATACCCTTAAATTCAGTAACGAATTTCTCAACTATTTCTTTGGATGAAAAATAGACACATATTCTGTTATTTGCAATCCGTGAAGCGAAAAAGATATTACGTGGACCAATTAATTCTCCTAACGCCAACAATATAATAATTTTTCTGAGAATTTGCTACAGCATCGAAAATGATAGCTTGTTCTCGTTCTGGAAATTTACAATTATGTATTGGACTTTCTTTTACAACGGACGCAAACGATTGGGATTGCCTGGACATTACCTTTTCAATATTAGTGTGAACGTTATCTAAACCAATATCTTTATCCATTACATTACTTCCCTCAACACAAGTAATATCACTTTGAGGAGTTAATTTTTCCATACTTTGCACGTGATCGATATCACGGCACTAAAGGAAGGATCGACAATCGTGCATAAAATGCGCCTGCTCGAAGGATGCTCCCCACGCGCACAAGAAAACTAAAGACTAATAACGAAGAAACCAAAAACAAAGGGAAAATAAAACGAAATCCTAAAAAACTTAACTGATGGATGCTTCCTTATCTATTCAACTCAATACTACACAATTCGAATAATTCCTTTAAAATCTTTAGATTTCGAGAGGAACAACGAGAATACGTGCACTCAACTCACAGGCCTCACGCACACTCTTGTATATTCTTTTAAATAGACGAAATTCAAAATAAACGGTCACTTACATAATCAAATACGTACCATTTCCTTTCGAAGACGCCGTAATTTTCGTTTCCATTTCAATTTTCGGAAGGATATCGACAATAAGCCCGCATCATTGAGATAGTGTGGTTTTGGGCCCAACTGTCACAATGACTGCTACATTTCGCTGGATGGATTTTTTTCAAAAAAAAAACTTCTAAATATATAATTCAGCACCGCTATTCATTTAGAATATGCAATATATCGATTCCCAAACCTTTACCTTTTCGTAATAATAATGAACATAAGAGAAAAACGGAATTAAAAATGTATAGCGAGATTCGAACTCCGGACCTTGCGCTCCATACGCCTTCCGCTCAACCACCGAGCTATTAAACGCGCCTGTCGGTGAAAATGTAAGTTATGGTATGGGAACCACATATTCAGTAGAATTTTATCTTAGAGTCTAAGGTTACATGTGAAGTGTTTTGCATGGGAAAACTAATAGCAATTTAAATAATATAAAAGCTTTTCAAAACAATTCAAGAAGATTTAAAGTATAGCGTGTGTTGTACAAACAACAGTCGTAATATTGTAATTCATGTACCTGTAAATGTATTGTTGAACCTACAAATAAAGTCTTTGTAGAACAAAAAAATTTGTTAAGCTTTTTCCATGACTGAAAAACTTAACTTGTATATAAGATATTTATAATTGCCGGGAAGACTTTTGAATTAATTTTCGATCGCAAATTTAAAATAAAATCTCGTCCTATACGGTAATATCCGCGTCGTAGAGTCGGGAAAAGGCCATCATCTCGCCGGGAAAGTCATCGTTGGTCGCGGAAAAGCGAAAAATTCGTCCGATATCTGACATTTCTACGACGACTGACGGCTAGAACTCGCAACAGTTTCGTCATCTATTCTATCTTTACGGGCGCGTAACGCTCCAGACAAAGATGGTTTTCACTAAAACCCTTACCACAACACTTAATTCGTACTGGACGCACGTGCCACAGTTTTAGAGTATCCGTTTAAAGATGGTTTTATCAGCTTATATTTTTATAAATATATTAATAGTGAAATAATCTTCTTTTGACACTTTATACAGTTTACCTATTTGTTATTAAATGAAAAGCTAGAGAACTTTTATTCTAGTAGTAACTTTATTAAATTTAATTAATGCATACTCTATTGGTTACATGTTTATCTTTATATGTCTGCTTATCGACTACTCCGTAATATATTGTATAATGATGATACTTGTTAAACTAATAATAATTTCTCATTATAACTTATTTTAAATATCTTTTTAGTCTATTTTTATGCACTTTCACCAGTTTGTTTTTTATTTTAATAGTTACGTTGGGCGTTTCTTCTTTCGCCACTTTGTAAGGTCCCTTGTACACTGGTTCAAGCTTAGTTCCTACATCATTCTTTAATAAAACTTTATCATTAAACTTATAACTAATATTGTCACTTTATTTATAGAATTTATTCTTTTGTACGATCTTAGAATTTACCAAATTGTCGTTTGCATCCTTCCATGCAGTTTGTAACCTAAATTTAAGCTTGTTAACGTAATTCTCAAAGTTGTATGCAGGGTCTACATTGTCAGCTATGTTTGTTAGTAATCTACATCTTTTACCAAATACCAACTCATAAGGGGTGTACTTTGTAGCAGTGTGTACGGTGTTATTAAATGAAAAACACCAAAAGGGTACCCACGTACTCCAAGTATTCGGGAATTTAGCAACTTGTATACATAAATACGAACCTAAATTTTTGTGTGTATTTTTCAAAGAACCTAACATTTGATGATGGTAAGCCGTTGAAGTAAGCTGCGCTATTCCGAATAGAGTAGCTGTTTGTTTGAATACCTTCGCTGAAAATTCATTGGCTTGATCCGTAGCGATTTGTTTAGGGATCCCATACTTTAGAATATAGTTGTTAACAAACGTTCTAGCTACGGTTTCGGCTTCTTTAATTTTAATCGGGTATGCTTCAACAAATTTACTAAGCTCACATTGAAGTGTCAAAATATATCGGTTGTTGTCATTGTCCTGACTTAATGGACCTACGATATCTAAATATATTTTCGCAAAAGCAGATGAAGTTGTTGAAGTGACTGCCAATGGTTGAGCGTGCGGTCTAGAATGCAGTTGACAATCATCATATCTACCTATAAATTTAGATATACCGGTTTTTAAATTTCCCCAAAAGTAATATGTTAGGGTTATTCCATAGATAAACTACACTTCTTGTTAACAGTTTAATGGAGCTTCAATGAAGGTATAAAATAAAAAACAAAGAAATATGAACGATCCTTCGTTTCTACAAAAACTGTACTTCCACTCTACTTAACCGTTCTCTATATTATTCCCAACTTCATCATCTTAGTAATACCAACATTACAAAATAAACAATATCTCTATTGAGCGCGTGATTTAATTAATTCTAACACTCCACGAATTAAGTCATGCGCTCATAAACCAAAAATAAAGGTAAAACATAATTTACACTTACATATACAAATCTAGACATTTGTCATTCCCATGAGTTTTTTAAGTTTATTAAGCTTAAATAATGGTGGAGGTTTCGTGAAAATGTCTGCAATTTGTTTGTCACTGGCTATATATTCGATATTTAAAATGTTATTTTCATACTTTTCTCGTATAAAATGATAATGCACTTCAATGTGCTTTGTACGTTTGTGGTACACTGGGTTTTTAATAAGTTTTATTGCACTCTGGTTGTCAATAAATAAAGTAGGTTTGTAACACTGGTTAATATTTAAGTCGCACAATAGTTGTTTTAACCACAATAACTCTTTTGCTGCTGATGACGCCGCGATGTATTCGGCTTCTGTGGTGGATAAGGAAACAGAAGATTGTTTTCGCGAAGCCCACATAACTGCTCCGTCTCCTAGTAAAAATACATAACCGCTTGTCGATTTTCGTGTATCTCTGTCACCAGTAAAATCTGAGTCCGAGTAACCAACTAATTCTAAATTTCTTTTATACAATATTCCATGTTCTGCAGTGCTCATTAGATATTGAAATATTTTCTTCTTAGCATTCCAGTGTGACTTTCGGATTAGTTTGGAAACGGCTAACTAAGTTGACAGCATACATTATATCTGGACGTACTGTTATTGCTGCAAACATTAATGAACCCACTGCTTGCTTATATATATTTTCATTAAAATTTTCCGAGTCCAAATTTATTTAAAATGTGTTTAATATACGAAGTCCCGTGAATAAATATAGAGTTATTTAGTCTCATAATCTCTAACCAACGAAATAAGAAGTTTCTGAAACTGTGATCTCAAATTTGTTTTTTAAAATCCAACATAAAGTCTCAATATATTTAAATCTTTAGCCATTATAAGTCCATCATCAACATATAAAAAACAATCCGTTTGATACTTTAAATTTACCAGTGTAAACACTTTATCTGCCGCGCACTGTTCAAAATCATAAGATTTTAGAAATTCTCTCAGTTTCCGATTCCAACACCTAGGGCTTTGTTCTAAGCCATATTTTTGTTCAATTTGCACACATGATTCTTCTTAATGTTTGTGTTCTCTGGTGAAAACATAAAAACGTCTTCAAGGGGTTTTCCTGCCGGTGCCTTTGACATCAAATTTACAAGAAATCCCATTCTTGTTGTACAGCAATTCCCAATTTAAAACGTGTATTGTATCGTACCTTGTGGTGGGGGCGTACGTTTTATTGTAGTCCAATCAGTATTTGTGAGCATCCCTTGGCACATAAGCAGGGCCCTTTTATCTAACTTCATCCTTATTTGGTGTTCTTTTGACTCTGAAAAACCCCTCGTGATCCGATCCCCATTCTTCTTTGGTGGGTTTCTATCTCCCCCCTCTTATTATTTTCCCAAAACTTGCAATTCTTCATTAATTGTTATTTCCCTTTAAAATGCTCAAAGGGCTTTTTTGAGCCCCCGTATGATGAAGGGTTTCCCCTTCTGTAAAAATTTAATTCGGGAAAACATTTAGGTAATGTGGCAGTTGTATATTATTCCTTTTTACGTGGGTTATATTGTTGATTATATTGTTGATCATGAAATAAACTGAACCTGGGCAAGGAATCTAAAATTTAAAAAAAAATTTTAAGGTGGAAAACGGTCATCCTCGATATTCTTTTTTTAAAAGTTTGTAATTAACAACCCCTTTCCCTTTTTTATTCCCGTTGTGATCAGCTTTTTGGTACTATTAGTAAAGGGGAAGACCAACTAGACCTACATTCTTCTATGATTCCCTCTTTTAACATTTTACCAATTTGTGTTTTTTTTTTCCGCTTTTTGACTGTACGGTAAGCGATACGATTTTACGTATACCGGCTGAGTATTATTTTTTAATGTAATTGTTTTTTTTAGTAACATTTGTCACTGTCACCGGATCATTTTCCAAAAGAAAAACATCGGCGTATTTGGACAAATTTTATGAATAGAATATTTTTTTTCCCTTTTGTTTAAATTTTTTGACATTTATTAAATCTAATACTTTATTGATTCTGTTTAAAAAAATTTTGGGAACGTTAAAATTATAAACTTAAAAAAGACGTTAATTTTGTTGTAATAGGTTTAAAGTTTCTAATTGTTATTTCTTTGTCGTTAGTATTTAAGATACTTACTGGAATCATATGCGATAGTGCCGAGCAATTATACTTCCGGTAAAAACCTCTTCAGATATTTCATTTGGCAATACAACACAATCATTCGCGTCTTCTATCCAAAAATACTTAATTATTTCACATCGGGGGGAAGAATGGTGTAGTTTGTATATTTAGATTGTGGAGGAAATAAAATTTAGAACTATTGGGGAAAACGAAAAAAAAAATTTCTTTGAAATCTAAAACTGCATTGAATTTTATGGAAAAATCGGACCCAAATTTTCCTTAAAAACTATTTTCCAGTATCATTCATCCTAAATTCAGAGTAATTCGGTTGTTGCCTGGGAGTAATGGAATGTTAACTGTACCTACCGATTTATTACAACCTCCAATTCCATTAATAATTACTGTTGAGAAATGAAATAATCTCTTCTCTTGAAAAATGGAATGAACTTTTCCACCTTTAACAAGCTTTATTCACAAAGCAGTGGTGCCAAACCCTTTTCAATATTTTTAAAGGGAAGGGCCCCGTTTCCCCCCCGTGATCGGAATGCGCATTCGTTACATTGAATCTTACCAGGGGGGCCCCATGGGGGAATTCAAAATAGTAGAGAAAAAAAGAAACATAATTGCCGGCCCCCTTTGGGGAACTAAAGGGAAATTTCCCAAATTTTTTAAAGCATTTCCCAAAAATACAAATTTAAACAATTCTTAAATTCAAAGGTAAATACGAACATAACTATTTCACAAATTAAGTACAAAATATACATTTTCATCGTCTCTTTTAATCGTCTTTAGTTTCCACAGGTCTTGATGTTCGTAGTGGGTTGTGTGTTCCCTTTTTTTGTTGAACCCGGGAGATATCCTTCGACCATTTTGTTCCAAAAAATGTGGGTTTTGCTGTTAAATTTAGCTGGTCCCTTTGTAAAATTTTGGGATTGATGTACGTCCTTTAATCAGGATCGGAAATTGAGGTAAATGAACGCCCAAATGAGGAAATGTGCTGGATTTAAAAGGCCCCAAATCGTTGGGGTGGGGGTTAACGGAGTTAATGGTCGGGAATTGGATTGACTCTATTTTTTTTTAAATTTTAGTTTTAAACCCACCAAAGTGAGTACCGTTTTTGAAAATTTTTCCCGTCGTAAATTATATTTAAATTTTTACGGGCCCCCTTTCCAGAGCCCCCCAAAAGGTGGGAGATGCGGAGGAAAAAAAAATCCCATTTAATACCGTCAGAAGAAAATGAATTTTGAATGTTATCCGCATTTTTTGGGCCAAAAAATTCATATAGTTTTGATAGTTCCTGATTTGCACCAATGAAATTATTTCCCGGGTTGTCGCTATACATTTTTAAAGGGGTTTCCCTTTTCTTGCTATAAAGCGCTTAACATAATAAAAATGAATCTGTGTCTAATCCTGTTCCCAACCCAAAAGTAGTTTTGTGGCAAAACAAGAATAAACAAATAAAAATTTTGTCTACTTTAGCCCCTCTGCCGCTTCTGTTTTTATAGAGAAAGGGCCTGATAATCAAACCCAGTCGAATAAAAAGGGTACATTCCCTTTAAATTTTCTTTGACATGGTAAATTTCCCATGATGGGTGTCACTAGTTTAGCTTTGGGATTCTGGAACTTTTTTCAAATTGTGTATTATCTTTTTCACTATACGTATGCCGCGGGCCAATATTTTTTACGTATACTATAAGGTTAACTTTGGGCCCGCGTGCTTAAGCAATTTGTGTTCATGTTTGATAATTAATTCCGTAAGGTGATTTTGTTTAGGCAACAAAATAGGATGCTTTTTATCATAATTGAATTCTGACAGTTTGAGCCGGCCACCTACTCGTATTACCTTGTTATTGTCTAGAAATGGTGTTAGAGTTAATAAACTTTTTTTTCCTACATTTTGTCCGTTTGCCAGTTTCGCTTTTTTTGCAAACGCCGTTCTTTGAACAATTTTTAAATTTGTTTTTTGGTAGTGGCTGTAGGTTTCCATTACAGTTAAATGCCCGTTTGTTCGATTGAATTTTGAAAGCTTTAGATTACTGATTTTTGAACAATACCCCATGAGCCCTTGAAACTTTTGGATATGACGAATATCTTTTGAAAAAAATGCCTTTTGAATTCTGGGAATTTCCCAACCCTTGTAATTTCCCCGCCACCATATACTTTTTGGGCTTTAACGATTCAAAAAAGGAAAAACTGCTAAATTATCTTGAGATTTCACATAGTGCTAATCTTCTTGAGCAGAAAGTCTTTGTATTTCTGAAACACGGTTGGCTACAAATGGCTTCCATCTGTTAGGATTGCCATTTATCCAACATAGGGTAATTTGAGAATCACACCAGTAAAATACTCTATCAATATTTATCTTTAACATATACTTTACTTCTTGGACTAACTGTGCTCCTAAAACGACTTGGGCATAAATTTTAGTTGCAAAAGTTCGCGACTTTTAATTGGCCAATTTTTTTTTTGCCGTTAAAGGAAAAAATAATGATTCGCCCCGTTTATTTTCAGATTTTATATATACGCCTCCGCCATATGCCCTTTCGGAGGCATCCGAGAATGCGTGTAATTCAATATGAATACACTCGTCAATCCGAACACGCCTGGGTATTACTATGTCATTTATGTGTTTTTCTCTAAACGTAATCCACTGCGTATATGACTTTGGGGATTGACTTTTTTTCCCAAAAAATAAATTTAATGCCCATAGTTCTTATTTTCATTTTTTCTACTACTATAATGGGACAATTAAACCCAAAGGATCGTATATTGTGCCGTGGTTCCCAGAACTGTTCTCTTTTTTCGTTTCAATTTGCTTACTATTAATTTGAATGAGTAACTGAATGTTTAGTTAGTGGATGCCAACTGACTCCTAAAGTTTTAATTTTTTAAACTAATACGATGTTTTTTGAATGTACAGACCCCCCAGGTTACAAAAAAATTTCGCAATTCAAAACCCTTTTTTCCCAATTTTACTGTTTTGTTTAATTCGGTTTTGCCCCTCAGATTCTCACTTCCAGTTATCATGTCATCTACGTAAAAATCTTTCGTATTATTCTTGTTTCTACCGGGAAAATTTGATGATGATCGACGGCTACTTGCAAAAAGTTTAATTAACTAGATAAGGTGCGAAAAGGGACCGTGTTACCGTTGGGTCCTTACAACACTTAAAGGTTCATCAATTGTTTTGGGGCCATAATATGCGTTTGTACCGTCGATGTTCAGGGGTGCACCCATATTTTTTTTGGGAAATTTTTTCTATGTCCCCCGGTTAGAACATACCGATGCAATCGAAATCGAGCAATTAAAGAAAAAATGCCCCCCTTTTAATACCGGGCCTGTATATTGTAAATCGTTAAAAAAAAAGCTGCGTTTAGTTTAAAAAAGCGTTTTTAAAAATACCTTTTAATTTTTGTCGGGTTTTCTTTCGTACACTATGATGGGGGGTTAAAATACGGGGTTTAAAGTGTTCATTTGTATCGCCGTTTCATATGATTGAGATTGGCGCATTCCCCCCCTAAAGTTTTTTTGTACTCACCTTTAGAACCGATTTTGCTTCCAATTTCTCCATTGACTCATATCGCATTTTTGCAATTTGATAAGATCCACTTAATTTATTTGGATCATCTTTGAATGGAATTTTAATAATAAATCTTCCGTCGTTCGCGCGGGGTTTTTGAGAAAATTTTTAAAATATGCTTCTTCGTCAGTTAATTTCTTTGGGTTTGTTAAACTCATCCATTTTTCCAAAATTTCTGGGCTTTACTATTTAATTCTTCTTTTCTGAAAGGCACGTTTCTTTTATCAAAATTTGCCAAAAATTCAATAAATTCGCCCGATATAAATCTTTAAAAAATTTCGGGGAATTTAGTTGTTTGGGAAAACAAGGTATTAAATTTCCCTTTTTTGCCCTACACATAAGGGACCAGAATGCACCGGCACCGATTAGTATCAATTTTGTTCGAGTTATTAAAACGTGGGTCTCAATTTTTATGTTTGGTTTATCAACTGCGCTACTACTAATATTTTTGATGGGATTGCGCTTGCTATTTTAGGTAAGACTAGACAGTTAATAGTGATAAAAATTGCAAACTCGCGATTTTAAAGTTATTTCCCCCACATTTGGGAAAAGTTAAAATATTTTATTAATACCCGTCACATTCATGTTAATGTGTTTTCTTTTTAAATTAAGTTGTTCGCACAGCTCTTCCGTAATAAAATTGGATTGCGATGCACTATCAAGCAGCACACGAACTGATGAATCCTCCTAGTTTGAAGGATTGTTTTCTGAGGTATTTTCCCTTTGTTTTCCCCGAAGGACCAAAGGTTTTTGAAGACGGGGAACCCCCTTTTGTTGATCACGGCACTGCTCGTCTTGTAGCCAGGGGTTTTAAGGCCGTATAGCAGTATTTGTTATTCGTTTGGGGGAAAATTAAAGTAAAAAAAACCGGTGTTAAAGGTAGTTTATTAAAAACTAATACTTAAACACTATGCATAAATACATTTGACAACCAACACGCCAAAAACTATAATTTAGAACTGCACTCTTCCTTATTAAAGTAGTTGTAAATTATTTTGATTTGTCTCAAACGAAGAGTGGACAGAACCCCTTTTTAACATGAAACATTCGCTACCAAAAAACCTCGGTGGGCCTTTTGGGGTCAGATGAATAACAGGATTTTCCCCAATTCATCTACCTGAAGCATTGAAGACCCGATTGGGGAAAACCGGAAAGGGAATTGCACCGATACTCTACAAATATTGGAAAAAGGGCTTAGAGCTATCAAAAAAAGATTTGTGACACAAGGCATGATACAGAAGGTTTATAGATAGATAAGGAAAATTGGGGATTAGGAAATCCCAAAATTGGGGGGTATTTAAAGGGGCTTAGACTGGTTGAAGTCTAATACAAAATGTTTTAAAAAGGGTTCGGGAATTATGGGGAATGCCAAAGTAATTTTTTAAATACCCAATAACATGAATAAATTAAGTGGTGCAGAAGAAAATCAATAATGTACAGGTAGCCCCAAAAAGTTTAAGTTTAAAAAAAAAGGTTCCATACTATCTATATTCTAAACTACCTAAAAAAAAAATTAAAAACTAAAAATGTGGTTGCGGCAATGAGCCGTAACACGAAAATTGCAAGTTTGTGTGTTTTGAGTCGCGGTTACCATAGCTGTCGATAAAATAACTTGGCAATATTTACTAATTAGCGAGTAATTACTTTCTTTCGAGATTTGACCCATTTCTTGATTCGCGTTTCTTTGATTCATTCTTTTTACTAATTTTAGAATTGTATGATGTTTTGTGGCAAATTTTACACTTGATGGGAATTGCACTCATTTAGAAAATGACCCCTTTTTAAGGCAATTTATGGTTTTAAATTTTTTGTGCGGGATTATTTCTATCCTGTTTGCTTAATTTTCCAAAAATTACAATTGTAGATTAAAAGTTCCCGTTTGCAACGTGGACATTTGGGTGTCGTGTTTTCAGATCGGAACGTTTTTTTGTGAGATTTTCTAATTTATGTTTACTTTTAAAATTCTAATAAATCGTTCGCGGGGAATTTTTCATTATTGCTTTCTGAATTTAATTTTTTCCATTCCTTTTTGGTTTGTTGATCAAGTTTAGATATAATTATGGTTGATAGGATCCCAAGAGTCTACCGGTTGCTCTAATGAACGTAAACAATTTAAGTGGGTTTTTAATAAAATTTTAAAAATTTTTTGATATGTGAAGCTGACTCCCTGGTATCGATTGAAATTTAATATGCTCTTTACGTGATTATTTATAATTCTTCTCTTGTTATCATACCGCCTTTTTTGTATGGTTAGAGCTACATCGTAATTAGAATCCGTAGATTGCAAGGTAGATATTAGGTTGTGAGGTTCATCCTTTAAGGAAGCCTTTTTATGTTAATTTTTGCGCATTACCAAGTTCGATATTGTTATGAATGACGTTGTTAAATGAATCTAAGAAACTTCTCCATTGGAAAAAGGGAAACCCTCAAAAATAGGGAAATTTATAATCGGTAATCTTATTGAACGTGTGGATTTTTCCCGATTTGAGTGTGATCGGGAGCGATTGAGCGTCCTTTATTTTCCCCTG
>JAROYF020000074.1:0-43564 GCA_029619325.2 Dynastes grantii
TTTTGTTATCGTCCATTTAATCATTTTGTTTGCACCCCTTTTCATTCACTCTAGTATTTTAATGAATTTAATCTATAAGATTTTTAAAAACATCTGTTTTTACCAAAGATGGGGGCGGATAATTATTTTTAGCCTTGTTAATTGTTTATAGCACTTAAACGTTCGATGTGTACTGATGGACAATTTTAAGTACTCGTAGCTTATTAATCAATAAATTTAGTCTAATTGTAATTGAACAGATACGTAAGTTTTAACTTCGCCACCATTTCAATGGACAACTTAGAATAATTTGTAAACCTGATGTTGATAGCTTGTTTTTTTTTATTATTCACGAATTTGAATTTTTTTGTATTTATTTCCTATAATTTGATTAAAGTTGCATCTGGTTTGATTAGATATATTTTCTTAGTAACAGCTGGTTAGTGTAAATTAAATATCTTTATATACAGGGTCCACAAAAGTTATTGAATTTTTTGACATCATTTTTACGTTTTTTTGTTACCGGGGTTGCAACTATTTTGCATTATTAACTCTGGGATCAAAACCCGGGCCTTCAAGCCCAGGGTGGTATTCTAAGCTTAAATTTCTTTATTTTTAAATTTTTTTTTTCTTCTGGGCCTTGTCTATCCTCAACTGGATTTTCCCTTTGTTATTTCAAATTTTGGGATTGATCTATATAATTTATAAGAAAATCTATTTTAGATTTGCTGATACAAGCAGGTGTGGAGGGAAACTGGGACGTACCGATAAGAGAACTGTTTTCTTCTGATAAATGTAAAAACCCATTTATCAAGTACTTGGGGGTTAACCGGTTTGAAGAATTTGACCGTACCTTCGTTTTTACAAAAGAACTTGATTTTCGCCTACAGACCGATGGATTAGCTCCGATATCGTATATATGGAACTTATTTTTACAACAATGCAGGTCAGATGTTCATTTATTCATTATATCCTTAAAAAACCGTCAAAATACGGTATCAAGATTTTCTGGATATGTGAGTCAGAATCAGGATTTGCAATTGATGGAATGGTTTATATATCGGACGACGACCCCAAACAACCTATCCATACAAATCTTCTTTTTTGAAGTGGTGCAAAAATTTTGCAGCATCCACTTCTCTAGACCAAATGTTACAATGAATAACCTTTACAAGCATTCCATTGGCTAAATGTTTATTAGAAAAGAACCTAACAGTGGTTGGAACACTAAGAAAAATAAGAGAAAATACCAAATTAAATAAGAGATGCAAAGGAAAAACCCGGTCCACTCTTCTACATTTGGCTTTTATGACAAAATGACTATGGTTGGCTACATTCCTAAAAAAACTGAGACATTTTGTAACTATCACAATGACATGTCTGTAAGTAAAAATGAAACAGAAGCCGGAAATTTAAAACTTTATTATAACAAGCCCAAAAGGGGGTGGTAGACATAATGGATAAAAAACAGTCTAACTAAAATGAAAAAGGTAAACGAAGCGGCCTATGGCGTTTTTTTCTAATATGATCGATATTGGCATTTATTATATTTTCCACGTTGAAACCGATTATCATGGAAAGGATCATTTTTTTGAAGAAATTAGCTGAGCAATTTAATACCGCTATAAAAAGGGGAGGTCAAAAAATCCGAAAATACCAAGAAATTCAATAAACTGTATGAACAAATTTATTAACATTGAAGAAACTGCGACTGATGCCGTTACAAACAAAAGGAAGAGATGCATGTGTCCCTCTAGTTTAGACAGAAAAAACACTACTAACTAGTTTGCGAAAAGTGTCGCAATAACGTGTGCAACGAAAAAGTAAAAATTTGAAAATTGCTACTTTTGAAAAGTACTTAAAAGAGCTGTAATCTTTAGTTAGAGGTTTTGTTTTAAATTTTTTAAGATTTTTACAGAACAAATAAATGATTTAAATATATTTCATGTTCTATATATTTTAATGGGTAAAAAAAAAACCGGGCCTGAAAGACCCGAGAAATGTTAATCTGTATATCCGAACACCCATGCAACCTAGGGTTAAACAATTTTATTGTTACCACGTTGTTTCGGTTTTCATTAACCGATTCCACTATACCTACGAACATCTCATGTTCTTACCGCGTGGTCCCCTGATGGAATGGTAAGGGGGCATCTGAGTAAATTTCGACCTTTTGTTTTGTTTACGAATCCCCCCCTCCTCCCGAGCAGGTGACAACCCATATGAAGGAGGGAAGGTAGGTGAATGGTTGATGGTAAAGCTGGCCACGAGCGGTACCGCGCAGTAGCGTAGAGTCAACCAGGCCTCGCGTTCCACTAGAGTTATTCTGCTAATAGAGATGTTTGCTGCCGCAAATAATTTCCCTCATCTTTTAAATAAAAATTAAATAACATGTGCTCAAACACTTACCATTTTAAGAGTCCTCCGTGAAATCACAAAGTGAATAATGTCTGTTAAATATCTGCAACATTAGATACGTTTCAACTGTTGTTTCGGCAAAACTAGTACGGCATGAGGAAAAAATGCGTTTATATGCAGAGAACGAACGTTCTACATCTAGTGACGTAATATTCGCGTAAGTAAAATAATCTTTCAAATAACTTAACGATTCTGTTGACGCACCTTCACAAATGTGTCTTCATGTGCCAAAATCAGAATTTTTCTCAAAAACACTTTCAAATTTTTCTAGAACAGAAACATTTTTTGCGTCTTCAATCGCGCATAGCTGTGCGTGAACATGTTGCACTATTTGTAGAGATTCTTCTAACGGCACCGCAGAATTTTGTAATTTTCCTATTGCATCTGCTAGCCCGAAGTATTTGCCGTGAATGATTTTTAAATCCATTTTAACCTGACTATCTTGAAATTTCGACTGGATTTTCTGGGTAGCGGCAGCTTCCTTTGTATCGAATTGTAAAACCACGTTCTTAATATTGTCAAAATATTTATGATAATAAAACGCGGCCTGCAACCATGTTCCCCAATGAGTTAGAATAGGTTCTGGTGGCTCTGGTATACGGGGGCACAGTCTGTGAAATTCGCGAATACGTTTCGATGATTTGACAAATACTGCTTTGGTATGCGCTATTAAAGCGTCTACCTCAGGATAACATTTTCTGATACTATCCGCCACAAGATTGAGAGCATGAATTTTACACGTAATGTGTAACAAATTAGCAGAATGCTTTTTAAGAGACCGGCCTACAGAAAGCATGTTTGCAGCACCATCACTCACTAACATCAAGAGTTGGTTTGTTGAAAGTTCAAACTTGTCCAATGTATTTAACACTAACTTTGAAATTACTTCGGCAGTACACTGTTGTATTCGTTTGGAGACTAATAGAATTGAAGGTGCCGATTGATGAGGTTCCAATTTGCGTGCCATTACATTAAGAAGAGAATATTTCTTCCGATCTGTTGTTTTGTCGACACATAACCACAATTTTTGATCTTTCAACTCCGATTTTATTTTTTGTTCAATATGTTCGCGCGCAGATGGTACAATTCTTCGTAACGATGTTCGACTTGGTAATTTGCACTCCGAATAGTTATTCCAAAAGCAGATAAATGGTTCCTTGTCTAGTAAATTAAACGGTATATTACATGCGATAAACGCAACGCATAAATTAAATATACATTTTTCATTGTCTCGTGCGCAATTTCTTTTTGAGACATGCTTTTCACTATTTACGTGTCGTAGACAATGTTGTCTGGACCAACACATTAACGGGATCTTAAAGATTTCACATTTAATTTTAGCACCTTCATATACTAAGTCTGGAATTTCTGCAATAAATTTTCGAAGTTTGTCCGACCGCGGTCGTTTTGCTGACGAGATCATAATTTTTCTAGGACAGATAAACAATTGCACAAATGACCGGCAGCGAAAATGTCCGTACTGCTCCGCAGACGAAGTAATACTACCGTTCCTCTCGGTCCGAACTGATTCTACGCCGATGCGCGGTACCGCTCGTGGCCAGCGTTAGTTGATGGGAACCGTTGAGCATAGGATTGTTTTGGTAAATTCGTATTGAAGCGTCACAACTTATACAACGTTCAGCTATTAATTAATCATAAACTTGGCTTGCTGGAAAGCGTTGAATTTATTACTTTTTATAAATGTATTTTAAGATCTTGTCTAAGCCTATCAGGCGATTTGCATGGCAATATGAAGAATTTATTATGTATTCACTTTCACTCTTTAAATGCATTGTATATTGTAGTGATATTTTTTAATAAATATCAATTAAAAATTGTATTTTAATAAACTAAATTAAGCAAATTATGTTAAAATATCTCAGGGTTTACATTTTACTATAAAACGTGGGAAATCTCACTTATTGACTTTTTGCAATCAAACTATTTGATAGAAAAATGAAGCCATTCAATAATTTTAAAGAGAGACAGAGAATTTTGATATAAATTTAAAACAAGATAAGTTATATTTCTTTCAGACGATGGTAGTTGTACAAAAGCCTATCACAAACCCTAATCGATAGCTATTTACAAGTTAAGTTGTTAAGTTGAAATTTTTATATTTATGAAATCGGATTTTATAATTAAATGAATGGATTTAATTTCAAATTTGTATTTATTTGGCCAAATTTTTTAATATCGTTCGATACCTGTGCACTGATGTACTACTTCGGCATCTGTTTCTTTGGATCATAACCAGTCTTCAATAGATGGACTGGAAACTTGGTCTACGAGTCTTGATATTTACAAATTACAATTGCGAAAGGCTTTTGACATGTCCTACTGCAGCTTATACGGAGTAAAATTTCATATGTACTTAAAAATTTGTAGGAATTATCGAGCAATTTAAAATTTTAGTTGTTTGTCGAAACTTATCTATTTTCTCTCTAACCACTTTTTGTTTTCTGAAGCCCCAGTTGACTATATCTTCATAAATAAGCTTGCCTCTTGTATGTCCACTTGAAATTCCCTTCGCTTCCGTGGTTACGGTAGTTTGGTGTAGGTATGGTAGTGCAATACAAATGTGGTTACCATGAAAACGATGATTTTAAATCCAATAACTGTAGTGTTTAGGAAATTGTAGTGTTTAGGAAATTGCCTATCCAATTTCAATACATTACGTATTATTTATTTTTAAAGAAATATAATTTATATTTTGTTACTAAAAATTAGTGTCTCATTGTACACGTTGTTATCTGGTCTCTTTTGTTTAACGAAAATCTCATTCGTCTTATATTAAGATAAAATTATACCGCACTAGGGGAAAATTGAGGGAAGAGGTCTAAAACACTGCTTCGCCTCGTGATGAACTAACATTATTCAAAATTATGACTTCAACTTAAACGAATATCATAACAAAATGTTAGAAGCTATAAATCTAAGCTATAGTACTATATTCTTTGACTATGAAGTGATGAAGTTGGAAAAATAAAATCCTGTATATTGCTAAATAATGGCTTTTATTTATAACCTAGTTTTTACACCGTATGTACTTAACAGTTATGTTCGACCTATAGGTATGGTTATAATAAATTAAGTTTATCAATCCAGCTGTTATGAGAATTATAGAATTCCAGCCACTTGTATAACTTATTTCCTTTTTTTGCAACACTTTCTCAACGAGGTAAGCGTCTTTGTTTGGTTTTCTGCAGTTCTGGTTCGTAAAAATTTCCTAAGATCGGTCCCCCACTCATGTCTTCCAGCAGATAGGTGGCAGGATTGGTTATTTGCACTTTATGTGTTTTAGAGAGCTCGGTGTTCCAGTTAGGTACATGTCCCTTCTGGAATACACCCTTATGCTTGCTGATTCGAACATCACCAACATTGAATTTATTTTTTCCTTTGACTTTATTCATGTTGTAAACGGCAGATAAAAGATATTGTTCATTTTTCGCTGTGAGAGTCGATGTACTTTATTTCGTAAGACGTATAGAGGGAGCAGTGATATAAGATTGTCGCCTATTGCGTCCAATCTTCCACAATTTTCGTCGATACTCTTCAAGGCAGCTCCGATTTGTTCCTCCATACCATCTCCTATATTTATGTTTACAATCTAGCGGTTCCATAACAACGGTAGCTCTTCCATAACAACGGATCGCCGTTCATAAACCGCTCAAAGGCCGTTCAGGAGCCGTTCAAAAGCCCTTCAGGAGCTGTTCACAACAGCCCTTTGCAGGAGGCACCTGTTCACAACGGCCGTTGTGAACAGATACCCGTTCAGGAGCCGCTCAAAAGCCATTCAGAAGCCGTTCCTTTACAACGGATACTATAACAGACTACTGTACCATTAAAGTAATTAGTCAGAAGGCAAGCAAGGATGAAGGAAAAATTGGAGAAACGGGAGCGCGTGCTGAAATGTTAAAAGCTAGTGGGGCGATACAGAGTTGTTACAGTATGTCACGGGATTTGCGACATCATAAGCCCCCGATATTTGAAGTGAAAGGTATCAGAATATTAATCAACTTAAACGTAGACTCCACTGAGCGTGGGATCTTCATTATCTATTTACGATCCCACGTTCAGTAGACTCCATACCTACTATTACCTATCCGACCCCCAAACACATTTGCAACGTGAGTCACCTCCACAAACCTTCCATTTCAAATATCGGTGGCTTATGACGTCGCAAGTCCCGTGACATACTGTAACAACTCTGTATCGCTCTACTAGCGTTTGAAATTTTCAATTCAGCACGCGCTCCCGTTTCTTCAACTTTTCCTTCATCCTTGCTTGTCTTCTGACTAACTACTTTAATGGGACGATAGTCCGTTGTAGTATCCGTTGTAAAGGAACGGCTTCTGAACGGCTACTGAACGGCTCCTGAACGGGTATCCGTTCACAACAGCCGTTGTGAACAGGTATCTGTTGCAAAGGGCTGTTGTAAATGGGTTCTGAACGGCTTTTGAACGGCTCCTGAACGGCTTTTGAACAGCTATCCATTGTTATGGAAGAGCTATCGTTGTTGTAGAACGACCAGATTGCAAAAATAAATATAGAAGATAGTATGGAAGAACAAATCAGAGCTGCCTTGAGGAGTATCGACGAAAATGGTAGAAGATTGGACGCGATAGGCGACAATCTTACATCACTGCTCCCTCTGCACGTCCTACGAAATAAAGTACATCGACTTTCACACTGAAAAATGAACAATGTTTTTTATCTACCGTTTACAACAATATTGAAGTCAAAGGAAAAAATAAATTCAATGTTGGCGATATTCGAATCAGCAGACAGAAGTGTGTATTCCAGAGGGGATATGTACCTAATTGATTTTAGGAAGTTTTTATGAACCAGGACTGCAGAAAATCAAACAGGAAAACGCTTACCTCGTTGAGAAAGTGTTGTGACAAAAGGAAATAAGTTATATGTTAAGTGGCTGGGATTCTATAATTCTCATAACAGCTGGATTGATAAAAGTAATTTATTATAATCATACATATAGGTCGAACATAAATGTTAAGTACATACAGTGTAAACACTAGGTTATAAATAAAAACCATCATTTAGCAATATACAGGACTTTATTCTTCCAACGTCATCACCTCATAGTCAGAGAATACAGTACAGAATTCGCTTAATTGTCGATACACTGCTCGTCTTCTTACTCCAGGCATAGCTAACACTTAACTGAACCGCAGTTCAATGAGAACAACAACACAAATCGAAAAAGTTATAAGAAAACACCGCAAAAAAAACATTCAATATCAGTGCTAAGAGAGATGTAAAAACCTCAATAACAACTTTATTGCTTCATAATAATAATAATATACCTGATTTTTATTGTAATATCAATTACAAAAATCGTCAAAGTAAAACAGTGTATAAATAAAATCAAAGTTGTAAGGATAAAATACGGAACAACGACATTGTATAAATACATGAAGAACAAACAAACATTGAGAAACGAATTAATTAGGGTGGCTAAGAAATTCATCAACAGAATAAAAGGCGTTATTTAATAAATGTCCTTTTAATGTCCTTGCAAATTTCTTATTTGACAAACATTTGATGCTTTCGGACAATTTATTATACACTTTTATGCCCAAAAAATTTGCATTCCTCTGTGTGGCTTGCACTCTATGATACGGTAACTGAAGATCATCCTTGTTGCGGGTGTTATAATTGTGTGACTCATCGTTGGTGCAAAAATACTCTCGATTTTTATGTATGTATTTAGCAATGGCGAGAATATACGCACTTGGTATGGTAAGTATCTTTTGTTCTATAAACGCCTGCTTGTACGTTTGTTCTCTTCTCAGGTTGCACAGAGTCCTAACAGCTCGCTTGGCTCGATTGGCCTCCGAAGACATTCCCCAAAATTGGATTCCATATACTGCCACACTATGGAAGTTTGCAAAATATGTCATTCTTGCGGCGTTACAGGTTGACACACTCTTAATTCTAATGACACTATAAACTGCTGATGTCAGTTTCCTGGCCAGTTCGTCAATATGATTGGACCAGTTCAATTTGCTGTCAATTCGGAGACCAAGAATCTTTACGTTGCTGGTAAGTTCTTTTTTGTTTAGGGAGAATTCAAGATGTTCGGTTTTATTTGGGCTTAGACTGAGTTTGTTGGCTGTAAACCACCTTTCTGTATCATCCATAGCACTGTCACTCTTCCTTAGCACTTCATTTCTTGTTTTGCCGTTGATCACTAACAACGTGTCATCAGCATATAGACAGATAGTGTCTATGGATACATTTCTTTCAAAGTCATTAATGTAGATGATAAACATCAGTGGTTCCAGAATAGATCCTTGGGCAACCCCACGCTGTTGTACCATCATTGTTGATTTGCGTGTCTCTATTTCAACGTATTGTTGCCTGTCCGACAGATAGGATAACAACAACTCGTAGCAACTACCTCTCACGCCGTAGTAACTTGTGATCCACGGTATCAAATGCCCGCGTTAGGTCACAGCAAGTCAGTCGGACGCAGTTCTCTTCATCAACCGCCGATAAAATCGCATTTATCACATCAGTTAAAGCTGTTACGGTTGATTTGTCTTTCCGAAACCCATGTTGCACTTTACTTATCAAGTTATTCTTATCTAAGAAGCTGATTAATCTGTTCGTAATCACTAGCTCGAATATTTTTGAAAATGCCGGTAATATTGATATTGGCCTGTAATTCTCTGGAACCTTGATGTTTCCCTTTTTATACACTGGTAGTATCTTTGCAATTTTCAGTTCCTTAGGAAAGATACCTTCGGTAAGGCAATCGTTGATGATAGAGATTAGCGGGTCGAAGATACTTGGAGCAATTGCCTTCATCAAATTAGTGGAAAAGCCATAGCAGTCTTGAGTATTCTTGCTCTTAATCTTTCCAACGATTTCAGCAAGCTCATCGTGTGTTACCGGTGCAAAGTAGCAAGAGTGGCTATTCATTTCTGTAGTTTTTGTTAGCAGATCATGAGGGTCGGCCGGCTGGTTGCCAAGTACTTGTGCACCTTGATTGTTGAGGCACCGAATCATTTCATCAGGTGATAATTGCACATTGCATCTGCCTTGGGCACCCTTTCCAGTGACTTGGCGAATAATTCTCCACACTGTATTTTGCTTGTTTTGCGAACTTTCAATTTGTGAATTGAAATCGTCCTTAATTTCATTGGATAAGGCTTCTTTATATATAGCTTTCTGCTTACAATACTCTTGATATATCAATTCGTCTTTGCTTACTTTCGCAATTGTTGCTAAAGCATCTAAGCTATTCTTTATGTTCTTTAGACCTTCAGAAAGTTGATATTGTTTACTTTTATTTGCCTTTTCTTTTCTTTTAGGGAAGCACTCCTCATAGTAGAGCTGTAGGGTTTCGAAGAAAATGACACACTTTCCCGAGGCAGACCTACCAAAGAACACTTCACTCCATCGGTAAGTATCTAGTTTTAATCTAAATTGTTGAATATTGTTCGAACTAAATATTCTTATATATTTATTTTCGCTCTTTACAGATATTGCCTCGCTGTGCTCATACTTCACTATCTGAGCCAAATGGTCCGCAATGTGTAGGTTCACTGTACCAACACAATATTCGTCTTGGTCTAAGTTTGTAAAAATGTTGTCTATGCACGTTTCGCTGGTAGGAGAGATTCTACTTGGGTCCAATGTTGTCAAATTTAGATTAAATGATCTAAATAAATCTAACACTTTATCTCTGTCATATGTCTTGCTTCGAATTATGCTGGATAACTGCAATCAGTAGATCTGACAGGATGTCCATAAATGCCTCCATACAACCGACAGGTGATCTATACAATGAGATTACTATAACATTGTGGTTAATAAGTAATCTTATACTGCGTATTTCGTCTGACAAGTGTCAGCGTTCCACCATGTCTGCGTCGTTTCCTGCAGAATGCACTCGCAATTTCATAGCCACCAATAACGTATTTGTTATGTATTACATCACTTAACCAGTGCTCTGTAATACATGCCACGTCAATATTGTATCTATTCAGCTCGATTTCGAGTTGGTCAATTTTATTTGCAATGGACTGTATATTCAAGTTCATTATTCTATTGTAACAGTTATCTTCAATTTTTTCGTCAAAAAAATGTGAATCTTCTAACCGTTATATTATTTGGCCAAATATCACTTTTTTGTAGCTCAGGCAATATATTAAAGTCAAAGGCAACTTTAAAAGATTTATTGGCGCTTTTATTCAGTTCATGTTTCGTTATTTCATTTATAGTAAATTTTACATTCGGAAATTTATCATTTAAAAAATTTGTTATGTCATTTTCATTGGTTTCACTACTCACATTACCGACGTAAAGCCAAGCCCTTTTGGCAGCTGCCGTAAAATTACCCATGTTCTTAGTTTCGGTGCCCCTTATCATTGCATCTCTACTTTTTGTTGTTTTCCATTCTTTTTTCTTATTGTTGGTGTTTCTTCCATCACGTTCGTCAAGGCTCGAAGTCGGAGCGATATTCGGTCCCGGTTGGCTCCCATCTATCTCTCTCTTGCGTACTATCTTGTTGTTGACAGGATCAGCTGTTATATCAATTGTTAAATTGTTTAAACAATCCTTACAAGTGTACTGCAAGCCACTGCTCTCCTTTTCCGTATTTTTTAATCTTACAGTCTTCTCTAATAGTTCGATTCGACTAGTTTGTTGTTCTCTTCACTACACTTTGTTTCTTGATTATATCCGCTAAACTTTTCACTAACTTACACATTTCTTCAAGTTTATTCGTTATTACCGTCAGTTTATCACTTTTACTATCCACATTATCGGTCACATTTAATGCTTTTGTGGCTCTTGTAGTCATATTAGCCATTTACTTAAAAAAAACTGATTGATAGATACAATCACAAATCAGAACAAGTGAGTATACGTCCGTAACGTACCGCGACTTCTACCTTCACTGAGAGGATTCAAATTTAGATCATTTATTACTATTTATTACTATTACATAGGTGAATATTCATACCAAATTTCATGCAAATCACTGAGTATACATTTATAAAAAGTAATAAATTCACCGCTTTGCAGCAAGCCAAGTTTATGATTAATTAATGGTTGAAGGTTGTATAAGTTGTAAGTTTCCGTCGACAACACCATCTGCTGATTTCAACTCTTTAACCGTTGTTCAGATACATTGTATTCTGTTGTATAATTTGAATATCGCGCCACACTCGAGCATAAGCAAGGGCGCCAAACACCAGAATGAAAAAAAAAAGAACGATAATATGTATCATGTGCTCATGGCGACGACAAGAGAAGAAATAAAGTGTTTTTTTATCTGTTGAAGTTCTAGTTTATTTTCAAAGTGTAAGTTATCTATCACGTTAAAAGCTACAAATAAACAACCGTTTATCATCGAAGGGACTAAGGGAGATCTTGTTTTGCACTGTGGTGTACAGCTGGTGTCTAATGGAACGTATTCCTCGTTGCTGATGTGTCATCTCCTTCTCCTCATGCAGACAGTAGTCCGCGAAGGAGATCTCCTGTTTCACCACGTAGCTTTTAACTCCCTTGGCCTTCTTGACGTCGCTGTCCTGGAACCTGCAGGCGTAGATCTTTGCCCGTAGACCCACAAATTGCAGCAACAGCTTCCCGGCTCCTTCGCCTTTCCTAAGACACGGCATTTTTTTATTAACCCGCGCCATGTTGTGCACATTGCGGGGTAATCGGACGTGTCGAAGCGTCTTTCATGTCGGCGTACACATCATCCCTCTTTAATTCGTAAATGAGCGAGTCAGTATCCGTATAGCACAACTTGCACTTTTCATTATAAAAGATTTCCATAAAGTTGTAATGAAATTCATAAAATACGGTTTTAGAAATGTCCAGGACGCACATACCTACACATACAGGTTTATCGAACACAGTTCTTAATACTTCCGCGGCCACTTGCCTACGATTTTGATGTCCCTTCGCAACCCCATGATCTCCATGGTCTCCCCAAACACGGCGTTATTCATGAGTTTGGGAAGATTCTTTTCAAACTCATTCTCTGCCTTTTGACGAAGCGTTGTGTTCGGGTCAATATAAGATTTCAACAATGGTGACTGGTTGAATCTCATGGCCCGATGTATTTTCGTTACAACCAGTCCTTCCGCCAGATACTGCTTGAGGTTGCCGTAGTGGATGACGTACCTCTCCTTCTTATACAGGGTGGCCAGCATTTTTTCGTACGCAGATCGCGGCGGCCTCTGCTTGGTGGGCGCCATTGGAAGGCCCCTTTGTCGACCGTGAATACGCTGCGGGTATTCTAGGTCGACCTCCAGGATGTATCCTTCAAGGTTGTCGTTGGGAACATGAAAGTTAAAATTTCCCGCATCCTCAACCCATTCGAGGCCTCCTGTCGGCAGAGACTGCAACATCGCCCAGGAGTCATGATGTCATAGTACATCAAGTCCGTAATGGGCAACGTGGGATCGTAGTAGGGCATATATTTGTTATTAGCCTTTGTGTACCTGCAAGCACATGTAAATTACAAACTTTAAAACGACAATATTACACCTTGTACCTTGAAGAGCATTGAGTCATGCCTCCTTGAATGCCTTTCTCCAGGAACATCAAAATGTCCACGTCCTGGAGAGTCCCCTTGTTTTAATGAATGAAATACTGGACAATTAAATTTAATGTTTTTTATCCTATTTGAATTTCGATTGCAGAATATTATTAGAATCTGTTACACCGATTCACTGATTACATCCACTGAAACACGTGTTTTATATCGTCAATCATAAATTTTAAACGTTTCGAAAATTTTATACTCGTATACGCAGATGCAAATTCCTCCCAAAATGCCCAAGAAAATTTTTTCCTTGCTTCCTCGAATTCTTTTGTAGTTGTAAAGATCTTATTTTAATAGATTAATTTCTTTCTCTTGTTAAAGCTCCTGTCAACAATGTCGGGACAGGCTAATACTGTAGTTTGCTGTAATACAACTTTTTATTCTTGGAAAGAATTACAAGAGAAAATTGCTGCCCAAAATAAATATATCACTACATTTGTTTCCGATATAACAGTAGTAAAATTTGCTTACTATAAAAGTGCGTAGGCATACAAGCGAGCGGTCGCGCGATGTATGACGGAATCAATCATTACTAATCTAGCCGCTGCTTGCCATGAGGGAATCGCATTAGACACAGTCATGCATTATAGCCCCAGCTTCTTTCTTCAATTGATTATCCGTGCCGCTCTTCATCTTTTGTTATCTTTGATTTGTTTTATTTGTATCTCAGAGTTACATTATGAAATAGCTTGCCATTTTATAAACTAGGAAGTCGTTAAATTGTGCTTCCTATCTGTAACCACGTTCGGAGTGCTCCCTCCCTCTCTGGTCTGTGTCGGATTTAAGAAAACTTTAGTATTTGTGAAATGTGAAGAAATAACTTTACTAAATATCTTCTCAACTAATTTACATTGTAATTGTAAATTGTAAGATAATAAATTGCTCATGAATCGTTTTCTTTTCCTTTTATAAAATAACTTAACCTCTGATGTTAGTAGATACTCTATATTAGAGGCCTTAGCTACATAGAGGTTTTAGTGACGCTTCTTACAAACAGATGTCACTACAAGCGACAAACAGGTGTTTATTTACTTATATGAGATTAAAACGGAAAAATTTCGCGGAGCTTATTTCGTTTAAATAAGCGCCTTCTTCATAAGTTTAGTTCCATAAATTTGTGAACACGGTGAAAAGTGGGTTTTACGGTGTCTTGGAGTACAGGGTTCATCGACAAATCTACCTGAGGTAATTTGGGTTGTTAAGAGTCTTCGGATTAAAAAACAGGCAAGTTTTTTTATACTTTGATTTATTTACATATTTACAAAAGACATCAAAAGTAAAACAAATAGCATTCGGGTCAATGAAAAATAAAACAAAATGATATTCTTTTTTTTAATTAAAATTTCGGTTAAGACCATGTACAAGGAATTGTTGGCAAAGCTAAATGTATTCGTCGCGGAAGACTGAAATTTATTTATGATGATAAACAAACGGTGACACTGGAATAAGTTCTGGAGTCGGTAAAATTAAACAATAAAATGACTGCCTTTGGGTTAAAAGGACATCGACAGAACAGGCCCGTCTTTCAGTCAACAAAACTCAATCGAAAGTAACTTTATACGACAAGATATTTTAATTCGGGAAAATAAACGATGTTTGCGGCAATGAGTTCTTAAATTGGCAACATCAACTAATAAAACTATCACCAATGAAGACTGACACCAATGAAGAGGACGTTGACAGACAAGTCCGTCCTTTAGTTGACAAAACTCAATGGTAACAGCTATATACGGTGAGATAATTTAATACGCGTTTGCTAAGTCCGTTCAGACAGTAAGGTATTCCGTCAGCAAAGGGACGGGCAGGAGAGAACTCCTATTGAATGCAATTCTGTTCGGCTTTATATACAAAATATCGGGATGACGTATCAGTACTGCAAGTGATTGCGTACTTAAACATCTATTATATCATAATAATAGATTCAATTGAATGTTTCCACATACAATTACAGTTTATTTTGACACAAAACTACGTTAATTAGATTAAGGTATATTAAAAAAATGTGTATTTGTTGTGCAACTCTACTGTATTTAAATATGTAATATATTGGATATTTGATTCTATTTATTTTTGGAATTCATAATTTTTTTTTAATTGAGAACGATTATTTGTTTCATGCTCGACAACCATTAACCGGGGATAAAAAAAATACTATTTTTCAGATAACTCAAAAACAAATTATTATATTTTAATGAAATTAAAAATATTACTTCGTTGATGTTTAGGCTGTTTAGACATTTTTTAAAAAATTGTTGTTAAAGGGTAATCGACTTCACCCCGGGCTCGAGGTGAAGACGATCACTCATATTAAAGTACATAATTCTCACTTGAGAACGATTTAGGGTGAAGTGAATCAGCAAAATTTTGCAATGAAATGCAAATTAATAAAAAAGAAACATTTAGTCAAGAATAAATGTTTCTTTTCAAAGGAACGCGCTTTAAACAGTCACTGATCTTTCTTTTCAGAAATGTTTCCAGATTGAAACTGCATCAAGTATGCTTCAATATACCGGCGCTTGGCTCTTTATCGCACATTATCACACGAAGCTTCTAGGCTACATGTTGAATCCTGCTGACAATCAACTGTTTGATATGACCAGTTACCATAAGCACCCATTTTCTTTACGTATTTTCGTGGCATTTATTTAAAAAAAGGATAATAGTTTAGAATAGGTACGGGTTAGTCTTTAATTATTTTTGGAAAACTTGCCGCTCACATTTAACTCACACCTCAAAATTTCGGTTGTTCGTCAGTAGGCTATACTATTGTAAATAGAAAACAGCTAATTGTTTATGTGTTGTTGCCATACGCATTAACAAATGCGAAAAACCCAGACTGATCGACTTCAATTCGATTGACGGTACTTATTTGAAAATAATCAACGATTGTTTGAGTCTGAGTTGGGCATAATGGGCAGACAAGCCAATCTTCGATTTCGGTAGGACGGACGGTATAGACACTGGATTAATAAATAAAGGTGACGGAAGGCTTTTTAATGATTTTCTCAATCACCTTTGCGGTTTTCGGCCTCCTTGACATTTTCCCTGCCACTTGCGTAGAATGTTAGCAATTCTGAGTTCATTTGGACAATTTTTAGAATATGGCGCAAGGTGAAAGAGTACACCTCAAATGCGATGGCAACTGACACGCGATATCTTCAGCAATTGGGACCCAGTCCTCGATTTTCTCGTCAGCGGCTGTGCATAAGTCATTTTATTCTTCTGCTTCGATGTTGTCATGATGTATGCCAATAAACTTGAAAGCGTTTACAAAATTTGTCCCATTATTACCCGCGACAGTAGCTACGACTTTATTTACATTCAATTCGTACTCAGTGTGTATATTATGTAAGCCAATGCTATTTTGTCGTACATATGGCTGCCTTAAAAATGTTTACACGCCAAAGCTACGGATTTTCTCCGCTAATCATCAGTAATTCAGTGCACCCTCATACCAATGAAGCTTCTCTTTCCACCGGACCAAATATCACTGGTTGTACAGACCCAAGAAACTCCTCGACCATCCCCCAGGTCGACCGCTTTAAATGAAATCATGGTATTTATGATGAATTTCGCTATTAGCTTGTCTAATGGAGACTGATGTTAGACATTTCTCTTTCTTAGTCGCGCTTCACTGATCAAATGTGGGTTGAAAAATTCCTCTTACTTAGAGGACGTAACATTTTTAAAATCTTGAGCTACTTTCGGGCCATGATGTTAAGTTAAATGCGTTATGAAGTTTCATGCAAAGAACTGGCCTTTACTCTAACTGTATATCTTCATGAGCATTCATCAGCATTTCAAGGTTTAAAGTAAGTACCATTTAAAGCAGTTTGAACGAACGATCTTTATTTAATTACAACTTCAGTGTTTACTGAGGGCTCACTCGGAGCCGGGGCTAGGAAGGGCACCATCATAAAGGACACCAACACATCAACAGATTTACTGTCACTAGGGATCTAATCCCTTTATCACTAATTTTGAAAAAGCTCGGGACTCTAGCGAGTAAACATTCACGAGCACGACTGAACAACTCAAATGCAGTTGATTTGTTGGAAAGTATTATTGTCGGAATTAGGCATTCAAGATAGAAACAACAACAACTACACTTTTATTTCCAATTACCTATACATATATTCTTCTCTGACTATCTGTAAGTATATAAATTTGATGGTGTAAACGTTCCTTATAGAAACCCGCACTGATTTTTACAAGTTGCACGGAAAAGCCTAGGGAAATAAATAAAAATACTGGCTATGTTAGAACTCGAAATATCCATCGCAATAGGAGAGATAGTTGTTTTTGTCAAAGAATGGTGTGGTCTCAATCTTTGTTTCTTTCTTTGTTCTTCGGCCTGTAGTTATTCAGAAATAAATTATTTTGATTCTGTAGGTAAACATTTTTTTATCATAGCAGCTGGTTTTAAAGAGAATACTTACATTTTATTGTAGTCCTCCAGTCAGGAGTTTTACACATCACTAACCTGGGCACATATGCGGTAACAGCCAGAGACGTGGCGAGCGCATAAAAGCTTACACATAAAATAGAAGGTAAGAAATAAATTATAAAACGTGCTGAAACACTTACCATTTTAAAAGTCTTCCGTGAAATCACAAACTGGGTAACATCTGCTAAATATTTGAATCATTAGATATGTTTCCACAGCTGTTTCAGTCAAGTGAGTACGACGTCGGAATAAATGTTTGTTAAGGCCGAAAACGACCGTTCGACATCTAGCGATGTTATATTTGTATATTTAAAATAATCTTTGAAACAACTTAATGCATCTTCACATGCACCTTCACAAATTTGTCTTAATGTAAGAAAATCGGAGTCTTCCTCTAAAACACTCAAATTTTCGTGCTACACACCAATTTGTTTCTCCTTCTACAGCGCATAACTATGCGTGAACATTATTCACAATTTGAACAGAATCCACTAGCGACATTTTGTAATTTTTCTATTCCCTCCGCTAGTCCGAAGTAATTATTGTGAATAGTTTGTAAATCTCTTTTACCCTGACCATCTTGAAATATTTCCTGGCTTTTCTTGATTGCTGCAGCTTCTGTCGGATTGAATTTTAAAACTACCTTCTTTACTTGATCAAAATATTTGTTGTAGTAAAACGCGGCCTGCAACCATGTTCCCCAATGTGTAACAATCGGCTGTGGTGGTTCAGGTAAATCAGGATACAGTTAGTGAAATAGTCGGGTACGTTTCGGGGACTTTAGAAATACTGCCTTTGTACTAGCATACAATGCATTTACTAGTGGAAAACATGTAGGAATCGTTTGTGCCGCAAGATTTAAGGTATGGATTTTACACGTTACATATAAGAAGTTACCACTGTGTTCTCTAAGAGATCGGTCCAAAGAACGCACGTTTGCGGCACCATCATTCATAAACATTAAAAGTTGTTTAGTTGAAACTTCAAATTTGTTCAATGAGTTCAACACCACCTTTAAAATCTCATCGGCAATACAATTTATAACTCTTTTGGAAGCAAGTAAGAAGGAGGATGACGGTCGATGTGGTTCCATTGTACGTTGTTTCGTCCACACATAACCACAGTTTTTTATTTTTCAATCCCATTTTCATTCTTTTTTCTATATGTTCACGAGCAAATGGCACTACATTTCGTGTCGATGTCCGACTAGGTAATTTACAGTCCGCATATTTATTCTAGAAGGAGACAAATGCTTCCTTGTCTAGTAAACGAAACGATAGATTACATAAAATAAGTGTAACACATAAATCAAATGTAAATTTTTCTTGGTCTCGTATGCCACTTTTTGCAGAAGAATGCTATTTGCTTTCGATGTGACGTTGACAATGGCTTCTTGACCAACACATTAAAGGGATTTTATAAACTAGACATTGAATTTTAGCGCCAGCAAAAATTAAGTCCGGCATGTCCACTATAAAGTTTTGCCATTGGTCGTTTTCGCAACGTACCTAACTGCAACATTTTTAAAGCAAACATAAGCGTACAATTACGAAATAAGTTACGACAGCCTACATATACACAGGACTACTCGCATGCAGCATCGATTTAGTACTGACGCTGTGAACGCCTGAAACAAATAATCGCCGACTCCGCACCACATATCTACTACCCTGACTGTTACCGCTGTTTGCCCAGACTACACATCACTGCACATCAGTCTAGTAATTCAATACAATTTTGTACTCGAATGTTAAAAGTTTTTGTCGTATTAAAAACATATATTTTTAACGATACCTTTAATAGAATATTTACAGTGAGAATAAAACCGCTCTACTTGATGTGAGTTGTTCGCGTGTTTCTTGATATACAAATACAATTTTGCGAATACTATTTTACGGATACGATTACGCGAATTTCGGTTGTCGTAATCGCACATGTAATTATAATTACAATCATTTCGTCACAAAATCAATAGTAATTTTCATGATGATAGTGGTAATCGTATTCGGCGATTAGATTATGCCCAACTCTGGTTTGAGCCCATCAATAGGATAAAAATTATCAAATAAGATCAAATAAGATGTATTAGGTATTTCCTAAAATCTTCAGTGATATCGAGTATGTATAGTAGTCGACTGAGTTCAGTATCTACGTAAATACCGTGAACGTCAAATTAACTAATGTCGGGGTAAAAAAATAACGGTAACTGTAGGGATATGTTTCGAACGAGAAGAAAAACGTATGTGCACATATTTATAACTTTTTATATATTGTTTTACATTTTTAACTAAATAAAACGTAAAAGAAACTACAGAGGTATACATAGCTAAATATTTATTTATGTAAAACAGGCAAAATTATTTACTTGTAGATGGACTTGATGTGCAATCGTCAAAATCTATAGTGACGAATACATTGTGAGCAGAAAAAAGGTTAAAATCGTGATTCGCTTGGCTGTGCACTTTTTCTCTTGTAACATAGTTTTGTAGGGAAGAAATGAGTTTTCTAATTCCATTTTAAAAAATTGTGTTCTTTGAGAATTTGCGTCACTTGTATGGACCAAATTTTTGACATTGTCCAGAATTGAATAAAGTTGCTACAGTTCTTTAGTTGGTTTATTTCGTCGCCTTCCATGTGCATTTCTGTTAAATATACAATTGTAAAGCCGTTTAACTTGAGAAGGTTTCTCAGCCTAATTTAAGCGTTCGATTATTTTCCATTTTACGCTTGACATAAAATCCTTTTGTTCCTATTTAAACCACTCGAAGTGTTTGTTGGCATTTCTTATTTCTATAAACTCACAAATGTAGATAGAAAGTAACAAATACGTGCGTACTATGTTAAGCTTACCGACAGTAAACGTATTTTGCTTATTGGAAAATTTATGCAACGCTAATTAACCACGCTTAACGAATCTAAGAAATGTTACGTATTACGTATAACGACTGTAAATAGGATTTATAAATCTCTAAACAAATAAATAAATTGGAAATTGTCGGTAATAGAGGAAACTATCTGCGCTGAATCGCCAATACGGAGCGCGAATACCGACAGATGCAGTAAAAAGAGAAGCGTGAATAAGAGGTTTCGCGTACAGGGAGGTTGCAGATATCGGGGGTTCACTGTGTATGGGAATGGCGCTTCTAAATGAATAATTTCCAAGGTGGTTTGTATCGTATGATTTCAAAAATTTCGAAAATGAGGTACCTTGTACAAACCTCTTTTACTCAGCAAGCTTCCAAAACTTACGTCTGTAATTTATGTTCTTGTTATTGTGATGTTATTTATGGCTCAAAAAAAAAATAAATAGAAACGATGCTGTAGGGGAGGGAGGGGTTAATTGTCACAAGATTTCCTTCCTTAAAATGTACTCGAATTTTGTAGCACTGGAATACTGAAATACTTCATTAAAAACCCTTACCACAATACTTCGCTCGCACTGGACGTATGTTTCAATAGCCAGGTTATCATCATCAGCAGTAAAATTAAAACAATTCAATATAATTAAGGATTACTTCGCTTACATTAGATTTGCATATTACGTAATTTATTACTATATACACGTCCTGTGCGAGTGAAGTATTATGGCAAGGGTTTTTAGAGAAGATTTCCTTTTTTGCGTTTCTGGAATGCCGCTTTGTTAGAAATAAGATTCATTTTACATTTTATACTCTTACACGCTTTATGAAGTATATTATATATATAGTGTATAAGTTTTGCAAAACACTTTATAGATTGTGCATAACAAGTTTCTTTTTATGTTAGTACAAGGTGTGACAACATACCCCGAATTGAAACATATTGTCACACCAAGCGGGGCAACTCAATAATTAAACTAATATCGTAATCAGCATTTTATAATGATTTTAATTGAAATTTTAGTTATAAAACAAACAAACACATTACTTATTTACAAGTTATCATATAAACTACATTCATAGTAAATATAAAAAGGATCTTTGTTTGCGTATTCTTCATGAGATCAATTCTACTACCAACGCTACTGCTGTTGCAGCAGTTAACAAAATATCTGACGTCTGATCTGTTTTCTTCTTGAATGTATTTACCTATATACTATCCAAACATGTGGCAAATTCTCACAATGGCAACTTGCCCCGCCAACAATGTGACACATAACCCCAAAGTACATCTTTTTGTTTGAATTAATTTTATATAATTGCCGTTTCACAAAACAATAAGATAAGCCATATAAAACTATAGCTAAAAGTTGTATCTTCAACAATCTATAAAAGATACCTTCAAATTAACCTCAATTCATAAACAAAATATACTGACCCTATCAAAAGAAAAAATTTTTTAGATCAATATCAAAAATTTGTAACCTGGGTTATTCATGTGTCATCCATGGACTTTTGTTCAATTCTTGTGAGATAATAAGGAAACCTGTACTGCTTACATATGTACTAACCTCAAGAGACAAATTATTACTTACGAAGCGTGTGTTATTACGAATGCGACAATATGCCTCTGTGACAATTAGCCCCGGTCACCCCTATTTATAAGTTAATTATTGAAATATGAAGTAAAATTGACTTTCAATTAAAAATAAATTTACCTTTGCTTCTTTTTCGTCTTTCAAATGACAACCTTCTGCTTTACTTGGTTGGAAAGAGCTCAAATAGCTTTGTTTTTATTCTTTTTAATACCTCAGTTATAAAAAAAATAAAGAGTGTGAAATGGAAAACCAATCATTTCGTATTTTCCGTTGGTAAATGTGACGTATATTTTCGCAATACGAAGAAAACTATTGTTCATTGAAAGATGAAATGGGCAGACAGATACAGCGGCCCATTTCAAAGATGCTAGTAAATGTGCACGCAGAGAAGGAGAGCACATATACTCTACCGGTACGCCTTGATGTAGCGATTAGATCGAAAATGGTGATGGGACGCTGTGGCGTCTGTATTGGCGCCAGGACAAGTCGCCGACGGGACGGTGTAGCAGATTAAGCAGAGCCAGGATCAATGAGCTCCCTGCACCAAATAATAAAAACGGCAGAAAATAGGTGACAGGATTTGTTGTGAAAACAGAGTATACCAGAAAGCATACCATAGCAAAACATTTCGAACGACACCGTGAGACTTTTAATTTAATTTAATTAAGAACGAAAATGTAATTTACTACCTTTTGATAAGAACAAATACAAATTTTCTACATACCATTTTTCATTTCAATTGCATTTATCTTCAGGAAATAAAATAACCCTTATGATTATGTTTAATCCCGTATAGAAGTTTTGTAGTAAACGCAGCAGTGACGTCTATTAACGTACAAATTGTTAAAATAACCGCAAATATCTAAGGACAAGCAAGAGCGGGTGGTAAAACAGTAGACAAAAGTAATGGTATCGATGTAGTAAAACAACAGTTTACTATATGAAAAGTACAAGATAATAATAACACAGTTAGGTCTTAATCCTCTCCCCCTCCATACTAACATTTGAACGACAGGGGCCATAACATTTTTTAAAAGAAATATATCGATTTATATTTTTTGTGAACTAACTTTTGGCATTATCCACTTTTGGCATTATCAATTTCATTCCAGATATCAACGGAAGTGACGCAAATTTTCTTAATTTAAGTAGAACATCCTATATATTCTTATGTCTCTGCAAAAGCAAACGAAAGACGAATCCAACGATACCATTTAAACATATTACGATATGCAGCAACAAAGGCTTCGGTAATCTGATTTTGTTGTTATTCAAAGTTGCATAGGAAAAAGCGCCAAATTGTCTCCAGTGACGTTAGGTTGATTCAAACAGCTTCATCGTTGCTGCTAGGCAGTATAATCATAACAATCGTCAAACTGTCATGAATCCCTTCAACCCCTTAGCCGTGGCACCTTACAGTACAATTTAAATTTACACTAGCTGTCGTATTTGTTCTGTACCGTATTTTCTTTTAATGCGGATATCTCAACAAGGAATCGATAGATTTCAAAACATAATACACTGTTATATTATAAATAACTTGAACGTTAAACGGCTGCGTTCACACAATCTAGCGCGAAACTAGTGTAAACATTTTACAACTTAGACTAATGATTTGCTTTGTCATAACCTAACCTAAATTTACTTCTTAGAATGTCACATATGTTTCGACGTTTTTGGAAAGGTAATCAAAAGACGGATTCGACGATGTCACATGTATTGAAATATCACGACATGTAGGAATAAGGGCTTTGGTAATCTGTTTTGGTTGTATATGAGGGTAGCCTGTTTCAAAAGTGTCAATAAGCA
Source organism: Dynastes grantii (assembly GCA_029619325.2). NCBI lineage: Eukaryota > Metazoa > Arthropoda > Insecta > Coleoptera > Scarabaeidae > Dynastes > Dynastes grantii. The sequence goes on from JAROYF020000074.1 coordinate 23,698, forward strand.
TGGACAATCAGCATTCTTTCTTTTTCGAAGCAATCACCACACACGAGATTGAGATCATAATAGCGGGTCTAACAAACAAACAGACGCAAGATATTTATAACATCTCAACGTCGTTATTGAAACAAGTGAAGGACAAAATCAGCGAAATTCTGGCCACGTATTTAATGCATGTATTGAACAAGGAATCTTTCCCTCTAGATTAAAAATAACGAACGTGGTACCAGTATCGCCCAATAAACATACTACCAACTTTCTTTAAAATTTTGGAAAAAGCAATAGCCCGCAGACAAGCAAACTACCCAGAGGAGAAAGGCTTCCCGACAAGTGCACAATACAGTTATTGAAAGCACGCTCTGTAGTATCGGGGATACTGGACGTTGATAGTCACGAAACTTTCGATAATATCCAGTACATGAATATATTAGAATTGTCGAAAGCTTTTGACTCTGTGGACCCGGATATATTTATGAATGAGCTGGAATACTATGGTATAAGAAGCAATACGCTGAATTTACTAAATTCTTACCTCATTAGCAGAAGGCAGGTTACAGTATGGAACAACAAGCAGTCAGAGATATCAGAAATAAAATATAATTTACCTGCGAGTGTCTACAGTGATGAGTTATGTCAATACGCCAATGACACGTCCTTACTTTACCCCGCAAGACTTTTCAGGAACTGATGGAGGAATCGACCAGCGGTAAATGAAGCCTGTAACTGGTTTGAGACAAACAAATTAAAAATTGATAAAGAAAAAACTCAAAATCTTATACTTACCACAAAAAAGCAAGAAAATAATCCTCCAGCTAAGTTCCTGGGCCTAACATTTGACGAAAAATTAAGTTAGGCGGTACACGTCGACGCTTTGGTTTCCAGGTTGTCATCGGCTCTACGCCCTCAGAAGACTAAAGAAGATAGCAACTCAAAAGGTCGCCAATACCGCTTATTTTGCAATTTCTATTCCCTATTGAGGTCCTGTTCTGGGTATCCAAGACAGAAACTACCAGAGTATCTAGGGTAAAACGAATCCTGTAGATGGCAGGGGCGGGAATACTTACCTTAACGTCCGCCTTCATCTTCAATGTGGTTACCCGCGTTCATGACAAAAAGGGTGACTTCACTCCCAATGGACACAGTCATTATTATACTACGCGAAATCGAAACAAAGTACCGCGCCACAGACTGAAATGCATTCAAAATGCCGTTGACTACTGGGGTTCAAAACTGTTTAACTTGCTTCCAGCTGAGGTAAAATCATTGTTATCGGAGGAGTTAAAAAGCAAGTTCAAGCAATGTTAATTGGGGGCGAATACTATATCATTGATGGGTACATATTCCAGGCAGCAGATATTCCACGTTAATTTATGTATTATAAATTATCATTGTAATATATTTGTTTGCCTTGTATGATGCTATGTGCTCGTATTACTCACGGATCCTCATTGTCAACGAGAGGACTGAATGAGAATCCATGAGACCTCAAAACAGCTGTTCCGGATTAATCAATTAATAACTTGTGTGGTGCGAAATGTGCCGATGCTTTAGTGTTATTTGCTATACAGCCCCACAGTCCTTGCTATCATTATTATTTATATAATAACTTATTCGAAACTTCTAGTGCAGTATTGTTTAATGATTACGTCAAATTTTGGGATTAGTTCGTACTTTCGATTAATTTATCATTTGTAAAATGCTATTATTTTGCAGTTTACATTTTTGCAAACTGCCGAAAGAGTATCTCGATGATAATCCCGGATTCAAACATTCAAAGATTAGAGTACATAAATAAAGGTGGAAATGATTCACATTCTAGCAATATACGATTAAATAAACCCCACTAATAAAAGTGAATATTAAGTGCAAGAATATTTAACATCTACTGTCACCAATATCGATTACTTGAAAACATATCTATAACAAACATTATACAGGGTGTGGCAGAATGGAAGGGCGTTTTTTAAATGAGAAAAACTCAGGTATTTTTTAACTTTAAAAAATTGTTAATTACGAGAAATGAAAGTTTAGATGTTACCATTTAACAATGAAGCAGCGATATTATGTTCTGAAAATTATATCAGGCTGATGACGTCCGTTTTATGCAATGCACTGCTGTAGTCGTTCCTCAAAGTTCCGCATCACCCTTTCACACAAGTCGATGTCAATTGTTCTAACTTGTGCCGTGATGGCTTGTTCTAACTCTTGCAGATTTCTAGGTTTATCGATGTAGACCTTCGCCTTTAGGTGTCCCCATAAAAAATAATCAGCAGGTGTGAGGTCAGGGGAACGAGGCGGCCATGATACATCACCGAAACGGGAGATTACGTGTTCAGGAAAAATGCGACGCACAACTTCCATTAAGGCTCTCGCTGTATGTGCTGTCGCACCATCTTGTTGGAACCAAACATTTCTTGTGTTAATTCTTCGCCGTTGCAATTCTGTGATCAAAAAGTTTTCCAACATGAAAACACATCGCTCGGAGGTTACAGTTACAGTTGCTCCTCTTGCATCTTCGAAAAAATAAGGTCCGATCACTCCAAGATGGCTCACAGCGCACCAAACTGTGACTTTCTCACTCTGAAGTGGGCGTTGATGCAGTTCATGGGGGTTTTCTACTGCCCAATATCGATAATTCTGTTTTTTAACAGAACCGCTCACATGAAAATGAGCCTCATCGCTCATCATTGTTACTGGTTCATTTTCATCATCAAAAATCATTTGCATTCTTTCAGCAAGCTGTTGGCGTTGTGCAAAATCTCCTTCATTCAGTTGCTGGACAACCTTATAGGGGTGAAAGTGCAGATCTTGGCGTGAAATTCTGCGAAGTGTTTGACTACTCATTCGGAGTGTTGTAGCCCGTTTCCGCACAGAGCGCTCTGGACTTTGATTTACTGCTTGTCTCACCCTTTCTACAGAGGCTGGTGTCCTGACACTTTGGGAGCGACCTCGAGGTTTCGGATTCATTGCCGAAGCCGTCAATCTAAAATTTTGTACCCATCTGTTAATTGTGTCACGTTTTGAAACTAAACCGTTACGACCAATATTGAAACGTTGACGAAAGCGCCGCTGCACGACAATAACAGACTCGCCCGATTTTAGATACTCCTCAACTGCGAACGCCTCTCGTCCAAATAACCATTGTAACGAACGGTACGCTCTCCTGAATCGAACGACGCGAACTGCGATCCTCTAGCCCCTCTCCTTCACATGTACTATCCGCTCTAAGAGCACCCTTCCATTCTGCCCCACCCTGTAGATACATACTCAGAGATTATCTGAAACAGAACTAATTGCAAGGGCAATAGAATAGAAAGGGTTTACAGTTTAAATAATTCACGTAAAAGTGATAGGTTTGCACTGAAACATACAATCTTGCAATCGTTGCTTACATTCTTCGTAATTAACCACATTCGTGTTATTTACAAAGGGAACGCAGAAAGTGTTCGCTTTTCGGTGTTTTCAAAGTTTATCAGTAATTAAGCTACAAACCAAAAGGACCATAAAAAATGGAAGAAGGATGGCGACTACAAATGTTAGTCATTAAAGCCGGCCAGACTTCGCATTTATTACAATGATGTAATCTGTGCAGACATAACTATGCAGAAGAATGGCCATAAAACGCGCAAGTAGTTAGAAGGAAGGCAGCAGGAGCAAAAAAGGAGGATAATCGATGTTAGTACTAAACACACCGGTTGCAAATCTAACCCGTGATTAAGCGACATTAATTGGCGAATAATTAAACATTGAACTTAGAAGAGAAAATAGAGTATCTGCAATTTTAAGTAAAACCGATTTAATTATCTAATGTGTGTGTAATGGTATATTATAGTTATATACAGAATAATACATACAATCATGTTAACGCTTTTATTTTATTTATTTCATATCAAGAGGTAAGAAGAACGTAAAATTATAGAATTCACGTGAATATCTGCGATATCTGTATACAGGCAACATTAGAGTTTAAAATTTTTGAATAACCTCATTATGTTTCTACACGTCTTCGGCACAAAATTAAAGTTGTAACTAGTGTGATATGTTTATGCTTCATGTTGTGTGTTTGTTACGACTTGTCCATACTACTTGTGATCTAATAGACAATAAACCATTTATTTATATAAAGTATACATCCATTATAATCTCAACATCTTTATCTTGCTTTAGCGTCTGTTTATGTATATCATTTCGTTTAGCATAGCTGGGTTTTTGAAACATTACATTTTCCAACATGCTGTTTGAGCCATTCTTAAAACCTGCTAGCTTAAAAGGTGATGTTCTTGCGAATATGAGAAATAAAAGCTATAAAATTGAGGTAAGACTGAATATATAAATAAATACGTAACATAGGATAAAATTTTCAAAAATTTTAGATATTAATAGAAGTGGAAGATGTAGCTGCCCTAGGGATCTAGTTAAATGCCATTACTCAAATTAAGAGATATTTTCTTTGCGAAACAAGATTTTTGTACAGTAAATCGATGATTAATAACTGAAGAAGTTAAACCATTCAAAAGTGACCTTGGCAAAGCCAATGTAGTTGGATTTTCCTGGATCCTTAAACTTGAACCATTATCTGAAAGTGCCATATTTTGATCAATACTTATAGATATATTCTGATGAATATTTTAGTTTTAATGCCAGGAATAAGTCCGAATATATTCAACAAAAGTGTATCAATACTTAAGAAATAGTAGTGCCAAGATTAGTAGAAGTTTATGATTTGTTCTGTCCGTGGTATTCAGTGAGGTAGAGAAAATGAAGAGACAACGATTAAATGCTTTGGAGAAAATATACATCTAAAAGTTCATCTAGCAGGCCTGTGGCTTCATAAATGTGGTTGTTTGGGTGCCAGTTCAGAGGTTCCTCTTGGCGGAAATGCATTGATTGAGATCAAGTGTCCGTTTAAATATAGGAATTCATCATTAAATGAAGCTTTAATGCATAACAAAACGTATGCAATTGCAAAAGGGAATAATATATGTAATAGTGTATAGAGGCTATGATTATCATGAAATGGAAATTTGCTATTTAATTGTCTTGAGTGTAAAATAGTCACCATAGAAAAAGATGTATTGCATACCTAAAAATTTGTTTTCAAATAAGTTTTCGTTTAAAATTTTTCATTTGAACGGTGACATCTAAGTCTGACTGTAGTATTAAATTTCTTTAGATTTAGTCTGACCTGCATAACATTTGGTATAGGAGATACAGTAAAAACAAAGGATACAGAAATAATTTTTATTTACCTACAAAAATATCCCTCAAATCGATCAAGGCGAAGTTCCTAAAGCTGAAAGGCAAGAAACTTCAACAACGATCGACGCTCAGAAAGGCGGAGGAATGAAGGCAGAATAACCTGAACTTTGTGCCCCAAAAACGGGAAAGGGTGCTATCAGGGTAGAATCTATAGAAGACATAGATCTAATGACGCACCGGGTGCGTATTACATTGGTCATGCATAAATGACCCAGGTGTATTATCCACTGCCTTCTGGTGGAAAAGAATGATGTTTATGATTATCATAATAAGACATTTTTTTATAAAAAGGATATTAGTGTGGTATGAAAACGCCTAAATAAAAATAGTAAGGTATTTTATCTGTATCAAGGACACTTACGTTTGTTTCGCGTCATTGTAATCATAAATCATTGCATTAGTAGCTAGCATTCACCCCAAGGAAGATAAAAAAAGCAATTTAATATTGTGAATTTTAGTGTTGCGAAGCAATACAAGACAGAAGTTTTGAACATATAAATGTATAGATAATTCAATAGAAAAACCGGAAAAACCAATGGAGGTTTTACTAACATTTTCATCTATTTTTGCTGCTTCAAAATTTAGAAATGTATCCCACGAGGTAACTAACATATTTGGAATTACAAGAGAATGAAAAGGAAAGCCTTCTACAGCATTTTAACGGATTAATTTTTCATGTTTGGGGTGCCATATTTTTTGTATGTTTTCTTACCTTTATGTTCTGTACAATTAACATTTATTTTATTGCTATAGAGTGCTGAATTTTAAGATTCTATGCAAATTAGACAACGTGGTATAAAGGAAAAGCGAAATTGACTACCGAAAAAAAGGTAACATAACTGAGGAACCAATACTGGAAAAGAGGAAAGGAGAAAGGGTCATTGCGTAAAGGTGTGTTTGAATCTTTTGCTCTAGAACATAAATATTTTATGTTTGCGTCAGGAGATGTGCTGCAGAAAATGGGGTATGATAGAATTGATTGAAAACACCCCTATATGTTTGTACTAGCCCTAGCTTGATTTGAATTTATCTAGTTGCATATGTCTTGTTATCAATCTTTATTAGTTATGTCAAATTGATTCTTAATAACTCGGTAATACACAGTACATTGTTGTGATTATTATTAAGAAAAGCTTTCCATTTTCATTTACTCGCAGTTGAAAGTGAATCGGTTGACATTTAGTTGCGAGGCGAAGCAATGCTGGTGGCCTCTTCCCTTGATTTTCCCCCAGATTAATTTTCTTTCTTGTCTTATATATGTAGGTAAAACGTGTTTTTGTTTTAAAAACAGAAGAGTCCGGTAAGCAAGTTTTAATGCCAGAAAGAAAATTCACCAACGGAAAGTTCAATTACATATATCTGTTCATTTCAAAATTACTTAATTGCAGTGCACATCAGTGATAGTAAATATTACTACTCATTTGCAGTAATTAAAATACGGTGGTAAGCTTGGTAACCATTGTGACTTACCTCAAAATTTCGACATACAACATATCTATGGAAGCGAAAGGCATTTTTGGTGGACGCTGAAATCAGAAATCTCGTTATTTAATTTTATTCATAAAGTAAACTATAGATCTAGTAGTAGATGGACTAGTTTTGGCTAAGCGACAACTTCTTTGATTAATTGAAAAGTTTGAAATAAGTATGAAACTATATTAACATTAGAGTTTCAAAACAATATAGTAAATCTGTTTGGATTCTTCAATTTAAAAATTGTGAAATTATAAAGGGAATTTGAAAAAATACAAATTGGATTTCAATTGGTCTAGTCTAGACGCTGGTAATTTTTCGCGTTCAATTGAAGAACTTCAGTGAGTAGTATAAAATTCACTATTTGGCCAAATAAACCAGTAAATTAAAAAATTTAAGGACATTTAATCAAATAAACAAATAAAAATAGCGGTCGTATAGGGATCGATTTAGGAAGGTTAAGTTTTTCAAAATTTGTTAAAAAGAAATATAGTTTTTTTAGATTCAATAAATAATGTAAAGTGGCTTTGATTCAATTCTATTTGCAAAGTAATAATTTATATTTATATACATTATCCCTGAGAAATTCCACTTTTCAGCAGACTCTCATTACAATAGTTTTCCTTAGTTTTCTTTTAGTAAGCATGAAGCTACAGGGGTTGTCACCACCATGTATGGACGCGTTTCGCTGTTTACAGCTCCTCAGTGTGCCTTTGTGGAAGATGGCAATTGAGATTAATAAGTCATATACCGTACGAGCGAGCGTGCTATGCTTACCTAGCGCAATCGGCGTTTCTTTTTATCTAACAATTAAGGTGCAGAATTGAATTTGCGTTCACCTAATTTGGACAAACAAATGACATTCAACACAGTACACACACAAATGTCATTTTTTCGTATTGATATACATAATAACACAAGATTATTTAACAATAATAAGGTGAACAGTTACGTATGGTTTACGTGTGGAACGACTTTTTCTTGTCGGGATATGTAAAATCATCTATTTATGGTTTCCAGGATAACAGAGCGCGAACAACTAATGAACTTCGTGTAAAAATTATTTATTGCATGCGAAACATATCACCACAAACAATGACAAATATTCGCAGAGATTTTGTTAACAGATTGGGATATTGCGCTTTCCGGTTAGACGATCGTTTTGAACATTAACTAATGGTTCAATTTATTTTTTTTTCCCTTTTTCAGTTTTTGACTTTTGCTAGGTGTATTTTAAATAATGTCAATAAAGACTGTTATTATTATTACCATTATTAATTATTCTTTTTGTTTATAAGAGTATTGTTATTTATATATCTTCAAGAGAATATTTCATCTAGTTTTCGTTCTCAATTGCCATCTTCCACAAAGGTATGCTGAGGAGCTGTAAACAGCGAACCGCGTCCGTACATGGTGGTTGATGGCAATTGGCTGAATAATCGTTCATTACTTAATTAACCATGGCCGTATAGTCACTGGTCGATAACTGCTACCCTCACAAAAAATTGATGCATTATTGGTTGCTCACTTCTGTAGAAGTCGATATAGCATCTATTTTCGACATTCCCGGTGATTACGGTATATTTAATTATATACTCTCATCCGTACTAGTAGTCACGGACATCTATATATACGACTTATCAATCTCAGTTGCCATCCTCCACAAAGGTTTGCTGAGGGGCGGAAAATAGCGAAACGCCTCCATCCATTGTGGTTGAAGGCAATTAGTTGAATTTTCATTCATTATTTAATAGTAGATTTTTCCCAGCCGATTCTAAAATTTTCCCTTGACCTTGACCAGGGTATGATAGGTCAAGGTCAAGGGGGAGGGTCGGTTAAGAGAATCGGTTCCCCCAAACCCCTGAGGTCGGGGTCACCCCCGGATCAAGGTTGCTGGTCAAAATGAGGAGGTTGTAGAATATAGAGGTTCCACAAGGGAAAACTACATAATTTGTTGGAAGGTGTCAAGGTCATGGGATATTTCACAATAAGACCGTATCTAAAATTGATATTGCGTAAAAAAGGTCAGAGTAATAGATGTTGGTATTAAAAGGGAACCCATGGACAGCAGATATGATGACGGAAAAAAAAACCCTTGAATGTTGTCACAAGAATAAAGAGAGTTTTCGACTAACGTCAATGTTGATGAAGAAATTTCTTCGAAAGATCCTGATACACAATCATTTAAAGTAGATGGAAATTTTTTGAAAGATTTTGATACAGAACCATTTGAAGTAGGTGAGTCGAGCGATTTTTGGGATAATGTAAATTTATGTACGGAGACGTTTCTGCCAGAAGCATCGTGGAATATGCCGTTGTTAGGAGAGAAAATATATTTTTTAAATAAAAGCCATTCCAAATGGATATGTGTTGGTTTGTCTGCAGATATGAATTTTGAACCAACTGTGAAAATTGTAGGAGTAAAGAAGCAAAGTTTGTCCTTTTGTGAATATGAGTGGAATCATTTTTTAATGGAGAGTAAGAAGTTAAAAAGATTTTTTGAAATCTTTGGGGCGCATTTCCAGTTGTCACTAGTCTCAATTTGCGGATATCTAGCGAATGTTTCGTGGTTACTAGAATACTTAAAATGGAAAAAATTGAGACTGCGTATATTTATAAATGAAGGTATGTTAGAGTTATTTCGTTTGGAAAATGTTGTGGAATTCCGTTTGGCGTTTAAAAAGTTTAAAGGAAGAATTTTAAAAAGGAATGGTTGATATTTAGTTGGAGGTCATATTAACGCAGCAGATTTAAGTGCAGAAGTAGAGAAAATGTTGAATGGAGTGGTGTCCGAATGTGCTTGCATAACAAAAGTATTATTAACGTATGGATTACAACAAAATTATAATGATGTAGATGTATTAAGAAAAATTTGTTTGTAATTGCTAACAAGATTTATTTAATAAAATGGTGATTAATAAATGTTATTGCGTTTTAGGGGGAGTATAGAATGAGAAATATTAAAAAAAATTGAGATGCTTTAAGTATTACTTTATCATGTTGTATGCTATTTGAATAGTTGCTGTTTCTAAACCCATTTTGGGATGTTATCTTTATTAATATGGGAACTAGAGGAAAACGTATCAGTATAAATCGAAAAGTGAGACGGAAAGGTAGGAATTTTGAACGCTATAATAAATAAGTTTCCCTTTTTGGAACTTAAATTACCAGGATATGTTTTTGGGCCCTGGAACAAAATTGTAATTCTATATTGAAAAAGGCGACCGGGGGGTGAATTTGTTGGATGAGGCTTGTGAAGAACACGACATAGCTTATTCTGATTCAAGCGATTTATCTAAGCGTCACATTGAGGACGAGACATTATATCAGGAAAGGATGTGGAACGAATTAAGAGTGAGGACGCAAGGCTGGCAGAAAAACTGCGGCTTCTGTAGTTGCGGTTGCAATGAAAGGTAAAACAAAATTTGGTATGGGTATAATGCGGAAGTATCAAAAAGGTGGTAGAAGTAGCAGTAGAAGCAGAAATAGAATAGGAAATCGAGAAGGTAGTAGTATTTCATTTTTACATGCAATGAAGAAGCACGCAATGCAATAAGACATACTGGTAAGAAGAAGGGCGTTTTAGAAAATGCAAAAGTCGGATATCAGAATTTGATTAAATCTGGTTCTCGTTCAAGAATAATTGCTATACCGAAAAAAGGCGGTTTTTTACCACTAATTCCATTGTGCGCTGCTTTGGCTGCCTTAGGATCATTAGCTGGAGGTGCTGCAGCAATTACTAAAGCAGTGAACGCCGCTAAACTGAAAGGATCAACTGGCGGAAGCAAAACCCCAATCTCGCTTTAAGTCGAAGGCTGTTGGTAAGGTTTTTTATATGAAACCCCATAAGGCTGGGGGCGGGTTTAAACCATTGGGGGTGGGTTATACATTAGACCCTAAAAACCCGGGTTTTGGGGCTACATGAAACGGTGATTTTCAAAACGGGTTAAAAACTACCCGGAAACCCTTGAGTTGAATTTTCGAGGTGTATTTGGTTGAGATGCATTACCGGGAGTTATACATAAAACGGAAAAGGGAATAGTTAATTTAGATGATAATGTAGGAGAGGGAACTCACTGGGTGGCATATACGAAAAGTGATGATGTAATTAAATATTTTGATAGTTATGGAGATTTAAGACCCCCGATTGAAGTGGAGAGGTATGTTTTTTTATGAACGAGGTGGTGTTATAGAATATAATTATAAAAGATGTTAAGATAATAATACCGTCTTTTGTGGTCATTTCTGTTTGGGTTATACAGTATTATTATAAGATAATTTAGAAGAGGGATAAATTATATGAATGTAATAATTATATGAAGCGATGACGTGAGGTTTAAAATTTTGTTTGAAAAATCTGTAATGTGAAGTTGACTTTTTGTTTGCGTAGAATATAAAAATGGGTAGAATGTTCTGAGTAAAGTGCGCATAGATAATTGCATCACTGAAATGGAATTTCATAATCATGTACCTTTTTCACCGAAATATGGAAATAATAGAGGTCAGAATTGTAATACGCGAAATAGATAAATATACACTATCAGAATTGGAATTGCTTATCGAAGGAAGAAACGTTTGCAGTGACGAAAGCAAGAATAGTACTACAGCATCTCTGATTCAAATGCGGCAGCTTTTATGTTTAGTAATATAAGATGTATTATCAGCGGAGTGGAGATTGATGAAGTTAGAAATGTAGGTATAGCTTCAACCATGAAGGGATATTTTTCTTATAGGCCGAGTTACATTAACAAATTGGAAAATTGTTTGGGGCTTCGCTTTGGAAAAACCCAGTAACGATGGTAAAGGGAAAATTTTAGCATCTGCATACCTTTAAAAATGCCGATGGGTTTTGCAGAGGATTTTAAAAAAGTTGTTATGAACGTATCACAGGAATTGGTATTGAAGAGACGCGCGGATGATGACGTTATAATTAATTCAGTTACAACAGAAGATATAACATTAACAGTTGATAGTATAGTATGGCGAGTGCTATATGTTAAAGTGAATGAGCGGGTTAAATTTAAAAAAATTAACTACTAAGAATACGCTAATGGAAATGTTTTTTAGGGGTGGAAATACACGAAATTCCTGGGATGCCAGAGACAACTAAACTGTTGGGCTATTAAAACTGCCCCACAATTGGAAGCGCCTCGATATATTATGTTAGCTTTTCAAACGGGAAGGAAAGGAAAAATAGATCAAAATGTGAGTAGGTTCGATGCTATTACAGATGTAACGGCTTATTTAAATGGGAAAAGATATCCTTACGAGAACCCAGCAGATTACGGAGAAAATCAAATTGCGGTGTTATATAATATGTACGCCAGGTTTCAGCTGATGTATTACGGATATGATTATAGTGAGCCAATGATGAAGCTGAATCAATTTGGAATTTGTGTGATCGCGATTACCTACAATTTATAAGCAGGATGTGGAACTATCGACATATAGACCGTATCTGGGACACTCTGCCATTATCGAAGGATGTATTCGTAGAAGGAACTGAGGCTTATGCAAACGCGGCGATTTGAAGAAATCAGGTAATAATTAATAGTTATAAGTTTACAAGTTTATTTGGATGTACAGAAATTCATGTAATTATTAACGTATGTTGTAAGACATTATTTACAATAAACTACTATCCGTGAAAGAGTGAAGATACATTCATAGAAGAAAAAATAGTAAACGATTTAGTGAAAGTCGCGGGTTTAAAGCAAAAAAATTTGAACTTTGAAAAATGATGTGGGCGGTCCAGAGAATAATCGACATTCATTACGCCCCCCTAACACAACCTTTTCAGGAAATTGCTAAGAAATTAGAAGTTACTGATACTAAAGAAAAGTAAAACCAGACCAAAAGACATTAGTTCAGAAATAGAAAAATCCTGGTCAGACATTTTTCCGAGAAAAGTTATGCGATTCCAGGGAAAGTCAATTATACGACGAGGTGCTACCCCAAACGAAGTAAAAGTGTCATGGTTTAGTTCAGGTACTCACACTTCTCCCAGCAAGCAACAAATTTTATTTAGATTATATATAACTATTGCAATTCGCTTTGCGATGGGGTGTATTTATAATAAGTTCATAAGACACATTGTGGAGAAAGTTGGGTATGTTATAGATTGTTACGATAGCGATTTCTCATTTTCGCGAGTAGAGGATAAGGATTTGGTATTTATTCCTAAATCATATTTAATGCGAAAGGTTAGAACCGCAGATTTGGAATTTGTGTGGTCGCGATTACCTACAATTTATAAGCAGGATATGGAACTATCCGTGTCTGGAGCACTTTGCCATTGTCGAAGGCGATACTATTGATGGATGTATTCGCAGAAGGAACTGTAGCTTATGCAAACGCGACGATTTGAAAAAATAAGGTGATAATTAATAGTTATAAGTTTACCTCGAAATATCTGCAACATCTGGTCGTGGGAATATGCCTTTCTACATACCACGGCCACGACATGTGTTCAATTTTAATCTCGGTAACCTCTGCAGAGTCGTTTCGAAGAATTTCGCATTTGGGCAAATTAAATTGGAAAGGTTGAGCGACCTGGAGTAACCGGGGGAGGGGGGGACTGCCGCCGCCGCCCACAAGGGTGGTGGGTGTGTTGGCGGGCCATTACCAATGGAGCCCCCCCTCCAGCCAAAAAGTGGAAGTAGGACAAAAGATCGTGATGAAGACGAAATGGATACAAGTGAAAGTTTAAATTTGGATAAATCAATTGCTCACGCTGTATCGCTTTTGCAAACGCAACCAAACAAGTCAATAATAGCAAATAAATCCCTAAATAAAACTTTATTAGAAACAGACGTAGTAAAAGAAGCATTACGAGACCATGATCCTACTGTACGTCCCTATCTTACAGGTTTGATGACAGATGAAAAAGATGAATTCTATGAAAAATATGGTGTACGCGAGGTTGATGGAACGTTGAAAATAGGAAACGCAGATGTTAGATTTGATGGACCGAACATTATAATTGGTCAATTTACTTACAAAATTACTAAGGGTTTATTAGAATTACTTTTTAAAAAGAAACCGGGAAAGTTTTTATATGCGGATGCCAAGAATTACAAATTCATCCTTAATGATACGAATGCTCATCGATTACAATCCAGACAGAAAGTATGCGGCCAGTAAAGGTGCCAAATGCGACAATTCAGTAAACCTATTATACAAAGGAAAAGACCTGAAGTTTGGTGGACTCGAACTTGGAAGATGGGTCTGGGACTACGAAATAAAGTTCCTCTGAGAAAGACGGTTGTACCAAGGAGCAATATTGAATATAAATACTGGGACGATGCAAACGAATTGTGCGATAGGTTGAAACTGCTTATTGCATCGGAAAATGCTGGTCATACTGGACATGGTAATGAGATCTTGGCGATAATTGAGGAACTGAAGGAATCCAAAGTTATTAAGTAGTAAGTTCAGTTTATTGCGTTATAAGAGCTTTGGTTGTTAATTACTTAGTGTAGCTGTGCCGATCGTAGCTAACGATGACAATAGATAAATTTGGTAGACATATACATAAACATATCATAAAAAGACATTTGATGGATGAGGATATTCTTAGGGATTTCCTCAAACATCCTAAAATAAAAAAGGTATTAGAAGTGCGCGCAGAGAACATTCCTGCGAAATATGTTATTAAAATATTCAGTGATAGTACCATTAGTAGTGCGTTGGGTACTTATATGTAATCGAAATCAAAAAATGCTGTTATATATGTAAATATAGTTGGTTGAGATGATACCTTACGCCAAGGAGAATAAGAATTTGAAATATATTTTCGTATGCATTAACGCATTTTACAAGTTTGCATGGGCAATTCGGTATATAGAGTATAGATTCCATACTCTCAACGGGGAAAAAAATGTTCCGAGAAATATTCAAAGCGATCAGGAAAATAATTTTATAATACGTATTTCAAGAAACTTATGGATCAATACAATGTTAATCACTACAGTACCTATTCTAATTTAAAAAGTTCCATCGTAGAACGTTTCAATAGAACGCTTATAAATAAGATGTGGAAGGAATTTAGTTTTAACGGTAATTACCGTTGGGTTGACATATTGCACAAACTTGCTGACAACTACAATAATACAGTGCACAGCACTACAGGATACAAGTCTACCGCAGTTAATCAAAGAAATGCTAAATACATTTTGAAAGAGGTTTATAGTAATATTAAGGTTGCTGATCCAAGCGTTTCTAAATTTAAAGTTGGAGACCCCGTTCGTATAAGTAAATACAGGCATGTATTTTCAAAAATGTATACACCAAACTGGACAAACGAAATATTCATTGTGCGAAAAATTCAAAATATCTATCCCAGAACATACTTATTGCAAGATTCTCAAAATGAAAATATTCTTGGAGGATTCTACGAAAAAGAATTGATGAAAGTTAAATATCCCGATGTTTACTTGGTTGAAAAAATTATACGTCGAAAGAAGGATAAAGTTTTTGTTAAGTGGCTCGGTATGCCTTATTCGCACAATTCCCGGATATCTAAAGATAATGTATTGACTTAATTAAAAAACGACATAATTTTTATATGATACAAGACGATTCATGCAAGAATTTGTAACGAAAATGAGTAAATATGAATTAAATCAAGAATATAAATACATTACAAGGGCTCTTTCAATTCCGCCCTTATTGTTTTATCTGGTGTAGCTGGACCCTAGCCGTAAACAATCTCCTTCACGTGACCCTACGGGAAAAAACTAAAGGTATCAAGTCTGAAGATCTTGCAGGCCATCCTATTGACCCTCGTCTCCCAATCCACTTTATCTATACATTTCGTGCAGCAGCTACTTTACCACCACATAATCGTGGCTTGGGCCTCCTTCATGCTGTTACCATATCTCGACACTTTCATATACCAGCAAGTAAACCAACCAGTTCATTAACAACAAAGTTTCTTTATATTGCAACGTTTAAG
This sequence comes from Dynastes grantii, assembly GCA_029619325.2. Lineage (NCBI taxonomy): Eukaryota > Metazoa > Arthropoda > Insecta > Coleoptera > Scarabaeidae > Dynastes > Dynastes grantii. Next base: position 39,380 of record JAROYF020000074.1, read on the forward strand.
TGGCCATCAAAGAAATGAATTGGGGTAATGTACCCATGGTACCTTCCCAAATATTGAGTGACCATGTCATTTGACGCCCAGTTTCTTATCCTATGTGAGGATTAGTGTCCGCACAGTAATATAAAATATGGCTTCGTCTGCCATAAGTAAATATTAAGTATTGAACGTGAATTTAGATGTTTTGTCTAATAGCCGTTGGCAAAACCGTATAAGGTTGTGGTGCACTAGTAGTAACTTTTGGTGCAATTATACTTCATATGGAAGAAATTTGCTTTTCTAACCTAGTTTTTATGCATAGTTTTAAAGCATTTCTTTGAGATTTACTGTTTGTGGGCGCAAATGGAATTCATGTTTTAAATTTCCTTTGACAATAAACCTTGCTTCTAGTCGTCCAAATGCTGATACCTGAGGACATCTACAATAAGGGTATCTTGCTCTTGCCTTACACAAACGACTTACCAATAAACTTGCTGGGTTTCGCCAATAATAAATATATCGACCTACCCTTCAGATAAATTTATTTTAGAAAGCAATTAACTTGTGAGCAAATATTACAAAACACGAGTTAAGTGACAATGACATTCGCTAAATGCGAAGTTAGTATTGCAAATAATACATGGAGAAATTTAGTTATTTGTAGCCAATCTAGCACTAAAACAGAATTCAACATTCATTTGGATTCTCACCTTTTTGTTTATCGTTATAACTGACTCAATTCTTTGGAAATTACGTTCTACTCCACGGATCGGCTACTTTTTTAGGACAGTGAGCCACTTTCGGAAGAAGTACGTAAGAGCCGGGCCACACAGCTCTAAGTAAACATTATTTAGTAGATAATTTATTTTAATTTTAGGTGGCAAGGCTAGCGCTTTCGATTATACACTAAATAAACATACATAGATTAGAATCGGACAAACCCGAAGTCGAATGAAACTGCATCGGCCGACATGATTCAAGCACGAAATTGGCTTAATTTGAAATCAATGTGTAAAACAACTTGCTGAAATCCAATTTAAATTCACCTTCACATGCGAAATGCTTGTCAAATTCCTATCGTACACGAACATCGTACATTAACTTACCCTGTACAGAGACAATTACTATTTAATGTATCCACAAGGGAATCCGAAAATATCGTTAGCTAGCAACGCACAAAAAAATGTGCAGCAAAAAGTTGCAGCAAATCGTCCTAATTAGAACGTTAAAAAAAATTTAAGTCGTATTCCTACCCCTAACGCTATTATCCCCAGTGACCTAAAGGTAGAATCCACCACCCCAACAGCGAAACTAAACAACTTACAAAAAAATTTTTAAGGAAAAAATTGCAACAAATTGTCCCAATAGAACACCAAACAAAATCAAATTTGTACACCAGATGACGATTTGCTGCAACTTTTATGGCGTTAAGAGTGGGTGTACAACTGAATTTTTTGTTCTTGTCCTATTGGGCCGATTTGCTGCAACTATTTCCTCTAACGTTTTTTTGTGCGTTGCTAGCTAACAATATTTTCGGCTTCCCCCCCAAGTTAAGTCAATGCGTCGTGTACGATAGGAATTTGATAAGCATTTCGCATGTGAAGGTGAATTTAAATTGGATTTCAGTAATTTTCACATTGATTTCAAATTAAGCTAATTTCATGCTTGAATCATACTGGCCAATGGCTGGCGTTTCGTTCGACTTTGGGTGTGTCCGATTCTATTCTATATACGTCTCTCTAATGTATAACCGAAATCGTTAGCCTTACCAAATTTGACACTCATGCGTAGATGTTAGCGTTAACAGCATGCTCACATTTTGCAGATCCCAACTTAGTGTGATTCATTATTGCCAGGCGGGCCCGCACAAATGCTCACTGCTAACGCCTGGTCTTACTCTAAGAACAGTATCTCAAAGTATTTACTTTAGGAATAGGAAGTATACTATAACAGAGATCTGAAATACACATCAAATGAAGTAAATATATACAAGGTGTTCCATTCAAACACCTTACTGAGCACTTTCCCAAATATTTTGATTTTGATCAGTGACCTCGCGATTGTAATGGGACTATTGTCTGATTCTTGTGTTATAATGGCTAAATTTAGGAAATATTACATATTTGATTTTACCGCATATGTAATTTTGTTCCTTGAAACGTGAGCAACCACGCGACCTTCGGTGTCTATGCGAATTTAAGCAGAACTGCGTAGCCTAGGGCATCAAGTGACCTTGGAACTTGCGCGATCATGAAAATACGTAGCCTTGAAAACGCAGTGGCCTTGAATAGGCGGTGACCTTGAAAAGGCGGTGACCTTGAAAACGAGACGACCTCGGGAGCGGCGACGGTGACTTTGGAAACGGGACGACCTTGAGAGCAACGACCTTGAAAACGGCGGTGGCCCTGGAAACGTAGCGACCTTGAGAACGACCTTGGAAACGTAGTGGCCTTGGGAACGGGCGCGGAAATGGGAAGACCTTGAGAACGGGCATGGAAACGTAGTGACCTTGAAAACGCAGTGGCCTTGAATAGGCGGTGGCCTTGAAAACGAGACGACCTCGGGAGCGGCGACGGTGACTTTGGAAACGAAATGACCTTGAGAACGACTTTGAAAACGGCGGTGACCCTGGAAATGGGATGACCTCGAGAAAGACCTTGTAACCGCGATGACCTTGAAAACGGGTGACCTTGGAAACGTAGTGACCTTGAGAGCGAGCGTGGAAACGTAGTGACCTTGAGAGCGAGCGTGGAAACGTAGTGACCTTGGGAACAGCCTTGGAAACGTAATGACCTTGAGAACGGGCATGGAAACGTAATGACCTTGAGAGCGAGCGTGGAAACGTAGTGACCTTGGGAACAGCCTTGGAAACGTAATGACCTTGAGAGCGAGCGTGGAAACGTAGTGACCTTGGGAACAGCCTTGGAAACGTGACCTTGAGAACGGGCATGGAAACGTAGTAACCTTGAGAGCGAGCGTGGAAACGTAGTGACCTTGAGGACAACGTCCTTGAAAACGAGACGACCTTGAGAGCAAAACCTTACAAACGCAGTGACCTCGAAAACTGGATGATCTTGGGAGCAACGACCTTGAAAAACGAGCTTGGAAAACACCGTGGCCTTGGAAATGGGATGGCCTTGAAAACCACCTTGGAATTGCAGTGACATTGAATAGGCGGTAGCCTTGGAAACGAGGACCTTGAAAACGCAACGGCCTTGGGAACGGAGTGACCTTGGAAATATCCTTGAAAAACACAGTGACCTTCGAGAGACGGTTGAACCGCTCGGCATTGCGATTCGGCTGTTGACTCTTGCCATCCGATCGTGATACGGGTTTGTGGCCCTGAAAAGGGCCATTTCGAGCGATCGCTGCGGACGCGCTCGTATCCGCGCCGATCGTTAAGCCTTCCGCCTGTTTCGGCGGCTATTGTCCGTGCTCACTTCTTCTTAGGCGACGCGGCCTTTCTGGAGACGTTTCCGCCGGCCGCGGACGCCTTGGAAGCGCCCCCGCCGCCCGCTCCGGACGACGCCTTCTTGGCGGTCTTCGGTTTCGGCGCCTTCGGTTTCTTCGTCGGACCTTTGGAGGCCTTCTTCACTTTCGACGGCGACTTAGGCTGTTTGCTGGCCTTCGCGGCCGCGGCGGCCTTCTTCTCGCCCGCCGCCTTCTTCGCCTTGGCGGCCGCGGTCGACTTTTTCTCCGCGGCGTCGCCGGCGGCCCCGGACGCTCTCTTTCCGCTCTTTCCTCCCGCGACGATCTTCTTTCCGGCGGCTTTGGTCTTGGCGGCGGCCGCGGCGGCGGCGGCGGCCTTCTTCTTCGACGCGCCCCCGGCGGATTTGCCCGCCGCGCTGTCGGAGGCGTCGCCGCCCCCGCCGGCGGCCGATTTCTTGGCCGCCGCCAGTTTGAACGAGCCGGACGCTCCCTTTCCCTTGGTCTGAACGAGCGCGCCCGAAGCTACCGCCGCCTTTAGGTACTTCTTAATGAACGGCGACATCTTCTCGGCGTCCACCTTATAATTGGCGGCGACGTATTTCTTGATCGCCTGCAGGGACGATCCGCCGCGTTCTTTGAGGCTCTTGATGGCCCCGTTTACCATTTCGGAGGTCGGGGATGCGTGGGTTTCGATCGTGGATTCTTCGCCTTTCGCCGCGCCGACGTTGCCGCCGCCGCCGCCGCCTCCGCCTCCGCCCTTCTTCGCCGGAGCGGTAGCCG